>CAEFZX010029475.1:0-35607 GCA_903066825.1 Alfaro cultratus
CGTCGTATGACGTTGAAAAAGTTCCAAAATTGTCATAGTATATAATATGACGTCGAAAAAGTGCCAAAAATGTCATAGTATAGTATGACATCGAAAAAGGTTAAAAAAAAAAAGTCATAGTATAGTATGATGACGAGAAAGGGCCAAAAAAGTCATAGTATAGTATGACGTCAAAAAAGTGCCAAAATTGTCATAGTATATAATATGACGTCAAAAAAGTGCCAAAATTGTCATAGTATATAATATGACGTCAAAAAAGTGCCAAAAATGTCATAGTACACTATGACGTCGTATGACGTTGAAAAAGTTCAAAAAAAGTCATAATATAGCATTATGTCAAAATGGTGCCAAAAATGTCGTAGTATACTATGACGTCGTATGACGTTGAAAAAGTTCCAAAAAAATCATAGTATATAGTATGACTTCAAAAAAGTGCAAAAAAAGTCATAGTATAGTATGATGTCGAGAAAGTGCCAAAAATGTCATAGTATAGTATGACGTCGAAAAAGGTCAAAAAAAGTCATAGTATAGTATGACTTCAAAAAAGTGCGAAAAAAGTCATATAGTATGACGTTGAAAAAGTGCCAAGATTGTCGTAGTATAGTAAGACGTCAAAAAAGTGCCACATACTATAGTATGTGGTCGAAAAAGTGACAAAAATGTCATTATATGACGTCAAAAAAGTGCAAAAAAGTCATAGTATAGTATGACGTCAAAAAAGTGCCAAAATTGTCATAGTATGGTGTAATGTCGAAAAAGTGCCAAAAAAAGTCATAGTATAGTATGTCGTCAAAAAAGTGCCAAAATTGTCATAGTATATAATATGACGTCGAAAAAGTGCCATAAATTTATAGTATAGCAAGACGTCGAAAATGGTAAAAAAATGTCATAGTATAGTATGATGTCAAAAAAGTGCCAATAAAATCATAGTATAGTATGATGTCGAGAAAGTGCCAAAAAAATTATAGTATAGTATGATGTCAAAAAAGTGCCAAAATTGTCATAGTATAATATGACGTTGAAAAAGTGCAAAAAATGTCATAGTATATAGTATGACGTCAAAATGGTGCCAAAAATGTCATAGTATACATTTTTGTATACTATGACAAAAAGTATACAAAATACTTTTTGTATGACGTCAAAAAAGTGCCAAAAATGTCATAGTACAGTCAGACGTCAAAAAAGGTAAAAAAAAAAAGTCATAATATAGTATGACGACAAAAAAGTGCTAAAAAAGTCAAAGTATAGTATGTCGTCGAAAAAGTGTAAAAAGGTCATAGTATATAGTATGACGTCGGAAAAGTAAAAAAAAGTCATAGTATAATATCACGTCAAAAAAGTGCCAAAATTGTCATAGTATAATATGACGTTGAAAAAGTGCAAAAAAAGCCATAGTATAGTATGACTTCAAAATGGTGCCAAAAATGTCACTGTATGACGTCAAAAAAGTGCCAAAAATGTCATAGTATAGTATGACTTTGAAAAAGTGCAAAAAAAAGTCATAATATAGTATGACGTCGAAAATGTGTCAAAAAAATTGTCAGTTTATTATGACGTCAAAAATGTAAAAAAAACTTTCAAAGTACATTGATGTCAAAAATGTGAAAAAAAATCATAGTATAGTATGATGCAGAAAAGGTGCAAAAAACAGTCATAGTAGAGTATCACGTCGAAAATGTGCAAAAAAAAGTCAGTATAGTATGACGTCAAAAAAGTCATAGTATAGTATGACGTTCAAATAGAGCAAAAATGACTCATACTATAGTACGATGTTCAAAACGAGCAAAAATGACTCATAGTGACGTTCCAAATTAGCAAATTGACTCAGTATATTATGAGTCAACGTATGACGTTCAAAACGAGCAAAAAACACATACTATAGCACAATGTTCAAAACGAGCAAAAATGACTCATAGTATAGTATGACCTCACGCACACATGAGGTATTCCTTGCCAGTCAGAAACTTGCTGGCCTAATAAAGATGTACATGATCTTATCTTCATAGAGAAATCGTAAGCCGTTGGGAATTCTGGCTGCATTAAAATTATTGCTGCAATTGTTGGACTAACAGGATTCCCTCATCCGACTCTCTTTTACATCTCTTGACTTTCATTTGGTCATCTGCTTCTCCCAAATTAGATTTTTATTTGCTTGCGCCTGTACACACCTCATCTGCCACACTCGATGGCCTCGTTTTCTGATAGGAAACCTGCCGTTTTCATTTCCCTCCCATGCTTCAACTTTCTCCCCTGCATCCCATCAACTTGTTCTTTACAAGAGGATTAGATTCTTTCACTCTGTGTGTCTCATCTCCTCCTCCTCCTTAAAGTCGGCAACATTAAATCAAATTAGGGTCAATGGTGCAGTGTGGGAGCTAATCCGGCAGCACAAAGAGGCTTAGGAGATGCACCTCCTGTTCCCAGATATTATTAAAAGTCAGCTGTGAAATAACAATTTCTTCCATCAAAGCTGCAAGCAGATTTAGGGGTCGGGTTTGCAAGATATGAGTCACATACACAAACATCAGAATGAAGGGACTAAATGAAAATGCATGGCACAACTCAGAATATGATTGGAAAAAATATTAAGTTTATAGTAACATCTCATTGGACATTCTTAGTATATCATAAAACATAAGAAAAAAACTATGTCAACCTTAACTATGGTATTAGAGTCTACTGTACCTTATTAAGTATTCATAACTTTTCTTTCCTTTTTCATTTGAGAACTACTTTATGAATGTAATGTGATAAATGTGAAAAGGTTCCAGGGGTAAGAATATCTTTGCTTGGAACTTCTGAAGCTTTGAATACCACATAATACACGTGTACATCTGTTCTCTCTGACCCACAGGGTACATTACAGAAGTTCGTTGACGACCTGTTTGAAACCATCTTCAGCACCGCCCACCGGGGAAGTGCCCTGCCACTGGCAATTAAGTACATGTTTGACTTCCTGGATGAGCAGGCAGACAAACACAGCATCCACGACCCGCATGTGCGACACACATGGAAGAGCAACTGGTGAGTTCAAATCGGCAATATTTACTACTTATGAACACAAAATTGTTGACCCATCAGGGTGTGGTTTCTTTGATAGAAAGTTATTTGCTCATTTGTGCTGCAGTCTGGCTTTTTTCAAGGCCTCTTGTATATTTTGGCACATATACCATAGCAGCGTCTTGTCACTGCCAAGTTCCTCCATGTGCTTCTTCTCTTCCTAATACCCAGTAGCCACAGGGGTGTGTAATCTTCGTTAAAGCCATTCACAAGAGGCTAATCCAATTGCCTGCCAAGACTCTCCATTATCATCATAGGTTACTGGGCCAAAATAATGCTCGTCACCGTGGAAATCTCCATAGTGACAAATGTGCACTTCCAGGTGCATGAGTACACCTCTAAATTAATATCCGCTTATTAATTTAGGCCACGTTGACCTCTGTGAAACCACTTTATGAAGCTTGGTTGAAGTTAAATAACCAGCCATGAACTAGAATGGGAACTGAAGAGAAATGAAAAGGTGATAAAGAAGAAGTGGATGCAATGGGAGTTAAATACACTAATAACTCGTTAGCCTTCTGGCCTCTGTCAAGATCCCAGCATGCATAGCACAGAGTGAGGCTCAGAAGGACAATTCGAGATGGAGAGAGGAATAGGCTGTTGGAGGCCAAAGAGGAAGTGTTTGCTTTTCATTTTAATTTTGGTATTTCTAGTGTCATGTCATGGGATAGTTTGCAGTTTTTAAGTATTTTCTGACAGCAGAACAGGTTTTGTAGTATTATTTTCTTAATGGGCTCTATCAGTCATAAATGACCAGCAATCTATCATAGGAAACTGTCAAAAACTGCTGAGGCTGAGCCTGTTGTAGTTGCTTGAATGTGCATCTGCCTGTACCTTCAGCGTGAATATGCATAAGTTTAAGCTGGAATATTAGCTGTGACAACAGGCCAAGAGTAGAGAATAATAATGCAAGCATCTCCTCCAAGCTGAGCCCCCATCCCATTTAGTCCCCCATTCTCATTGTCATCATACACACCATTAACCTCAGCTTTAGTGAAAGCTTTTGTACCCCAATGCAACCCCCAAAGTCCCATTTACCCCCATCCCGCCAAGTATCACAGTATAGCCCTGCCCTTAAATTATTCCCCCGCCTACCATTTGCCTCCTATGTCATTTTCATGCGGTTCTTAATGGTGTTACTATGATGTTAGGTTTCAAATAACATGGTCTACACTGAAAATCGGAATGTTTCCTCAGTTTATTCTGCAAGCTGTCAAAAGTGAAATCCATTCCAGTTTACCTTTGCTTTTGTTCAAGTTTCAGACACTCTGAAACCAACTTGCATACCTTTAATTTCTGCAGAAGCTTTAAATAATATAAATGCTCAGTTGTTTTCTTCTGCATTGTGTTGAGTTCAGCTGTGGATTTATTTTTGCAATAAGTCTCTACATAGTTGAATCACTGGCTCTAGGAGCCTCTCCAGATGGTATCCTTTGGATTAATGGCAGCGTGTCGGCGTCTGTTCACATCTTCTCGCTTCTGTTTTTTGCCTGCCTGTCGATTGCCACAGTGTGTTTTTCGTGTAGAGGAGATAGAAGGAAATTTAATTACTGTGCAGAACTGTCACATAGATGTGGATCATCTGTCCTCAGTGCTACTGCAGCACCTCCCTACTCAGACTATAAACAGCCCTGTTAGGATAGAGATACAGATTAGTACATGTTCTAGTCATAATTAATGTGCCATTTTCATCAAAATTTGCATATTGGCTTATTGAAGTCCTTTCTGGAGCAAAGCCCACTAGATTGTGTTTATAAAGCTCGTCACTTTCCTGGCTACATTGTAATGCCTCCAGTGTCACATATCCAACCATTTGCTTGTTGATGGTAATTACTCTCATCATTGATGCACTTCTAGCAAATTTAAATGATTCTATAAAGCAACTGGGTTTTAAATTTCCTGTGAGAAGATTATATACCCTCAGTATGTATGTGACAGTCATTTACCTGGGTGTTGTACCAGCGCATTTGAACTATTCAGTGTACAATTATCATGTAACAAACAACTTAAATGTGTTTGAATAACATTTTCACAATGCAGGCCTTTTCAGAATTAGTAATGAGATCCCAAGCATGATGCTACCAGCAATTTGCTTGATTAAAACCAGTTTTTTAGATGTTTGCTCTTTGGGCTCATTGCCACTGTAGACCCCAAATATTGAGTTGTAAGAGCAGCTACTGCAGACAAATTTGAAGAGACAAATAAGTTCTTTTTAAATTACTTTAGAAGAATGTCCTTATACCCATGTTGCATTAACCATGAAACATCAGCAAGTATATTACCTTAATAAAGAGCCTGAATGAATGTTACGTATACAATTAGCTAATATTTATTGCAGTCCAAGGAGTTCTTTGTGATATAGATATTACAGTACATGTCCTTTATATGCATCACTGTGATTTTGTTGCTGATTAGGAAAAAAAGAAAAGGATTCTGAGCATCAATAGTTTTTTTTATACTGATGAAAAGTATTAAAAAAACTTTTCATCAGTTTTTTGCCCATTAAACCAATTAAGGCAACTTTGCCTAAAAGGCCCCATTAGCTGGCCTTTGTAGTCATGAATCAGTGGAAAGGGTCTTTTTTTCCATGGTTTCATGCACCACCCAGCATAATTCCTCCTGGATAAGTGAAGCCCTTGATCTTGGCAGATGATATTTACCCCTAATCCCCGACCAAAACTCCTGATCAAAAAACAACATTCATATATACACAGCTTGAGCCAACTGCCAAATTTACACGCTTTGGTAATTTTTAGTGGGTGATGCACAAGAATTATGATGGAAATTTTAAAACCAAATTACAAAATTCGCATGGGGGACTTCATCATTGTGGCAACCACTGCCCTATTGAAAGAGCAGATTGCCAATGATCACTGCAGAACAGCAGTGTTGTTAATATCCCTTTGATCCCTGTACCTAATCCCACTAGATTCTTTGCTTAGATTAATTTTGCAGACATAATACAGAGATCTTTTCCAATACCAAATCCTCTTTTGTTAGAATGTACATCTGAATTGCTTTTCGGCCAAAATACATACTTATCACTAGTGTTCTGCTAGTATTTTAAATGATTTCATTTCCTTTTTTTAATGTTTTTTTTTTTATCTGTTATTATTGTGGCATTGAAACACCTGTACTGGATAGAATTCGTTGTCTATCCTGATTGATTTTATTCCTCATATCACCTAAAAAGCTTATAAAATAGTAAAGCTACAGTGATCCACACAGCTCTTTGTTAATACCACCTGAGCTTCTTTCACAGCAGCCCCCAGATAAAGCTGGCTCTGTATCTATTTATTTTGGCAGAACCAAGCTCAGTAAATAAAAAGACTTGTATATTTTTATCATTCTGGACAGGCACAAAAATAGACCCACTTGCACAAATAAGCCAATATGAATTGTGTCACAGTGCAGCGTCAAGTGAAGACTGCTGGACACTGTTTGAGAAAATGAGAACCGGCCACCACCTGGTTTTAAAGATAAAGCCTTTATTGAATTAGGCACATACAGGAGCAACAACAGCAACTGTGTACTAGCTTTTCAACATGATTGAATCTTCACCCCCTCTGGCAAATAATATGTTCATGCCTATTGTGGCAAATTTAAACTTCATCTTATAGCAATTCTGTGTTGCTTTCCTTTGTTTTCTGTGTTTGAATAGCAAGATTAACATAATGTCACTCACATGGAGCTCATGATTTTAGTCATTTTCATGACTAAAATTAAGGAAAAAAACAAGCACATAGCAAGGGACCAAAACATGGTGTTACACCTGGAAGTCTGTACTGTAGCAAAAATGTTTAACACAATGTCCACCCTAAACAAAAGTAGTGACAGATAAGTCTCCAGCTCATAAAGATTTATAAGTGATTATATCCAACAGAAGAAGGAGGTTGTTACAGAAGCAACAGTTTGGAGATCGAACAATTTCGCATCTTACAGAGGGATTTGAATGCTTCTGCCCAAAACTCTATAAAACAGAAGTTAGATTTTTCTTTGCCCATGTTTAACTGATGATGCACTACAGTAATATAAATGTCAACGCCTTGACTATGTATAGTAATAATAGTTCACCACTAAACTCTTTCTCACCTTTTTTCAGCCTACCTCTGCGCTTCTGGGTGAATGTGATCAAGAACCCCCAGTTTGTGTTTGACATCCACAAGAGCAGCATCACAGATGCCTGTTTGTCTGTGGTGGCCCAGACCTTCATGGACTCCTGCTCCACCTCAGAACACCGCCTTGGGAAAGACTCACCATCCAACAAGCTGCTTTATGCCAAGGACATCCCCAGCTACAAGAGCTGGGTGGAGAGGTGAGCACTTAGTGGATGGATGGAAGGAGAGAGAACTTACATTAGCTATGTGGCTATAGCATTGATCTATGAGCTGTGAAACCCCATCCAAATTACAACACAGTGAGGATGGATTGGAGTGCCTAGGGCAAGAGAGCTGCAGCACAGGGAAAGTCAGTTGGTTGGGACAGTTCAGAAGCACCTGTGAGGAAAAAAGAGACAGAAAATTAGAAGTACAAGCAGCAGAATGTGGTAATGTTAAAATTAAGATTTCACATTCTTTATTACCAATTAAATCCTGAATAAAAGATAAAACACTGTAAATTGGTTTGCAGTATCTATAATAGCTAGATAGACCCTAAATCTGAACAACAACCAAAAAGTTGCATTTTAAGCCACTGAGGATCTTCATGTTGAAGGCTAATTACATTTCTTTGCATCAAGACTGCATTCAGTACTTAAAGTACATGTATCTGGTGTCTTAACTTTAGTGAACATCTGTCAACATAATGTGAAAAAGCTTAAGGGGTGTAAATGCTTTGCTAGGCCCTGTAACATTAACATTCTGACTGAAGTAATTTTGAAATATTTTCAAAACTGTCAGTTTCTACTTCATGTCTGTATTAATTGTTAGTTTTCCAGTGTTATACCAGCAATGATTTTTTTTCAAGTCACAATTTACATCTTGTGACATGTAAACTGATTTTAAAGTTTACATTTTGTGACACAGCCTTTCATATTATAATTGATCATTTTCAGGTCAAGCGGTTTTAAAAGCTGTATTAATGAAAGGATAGTTGGAGAAATTGTGAATGTAGCACAGACATTTGTGAGAAAATAGTCAAATAGTTCACTTTCAGGCTAGATGAAAACGCTGAAACAAACACACCTGCTTTTTGCACTAACAATACCCTGCTAGGAGCTCACCATTACTGCCTTCCAACACTGAGCAGGTGTTGATGTGAGCATGACCTCTGTGAGCAACACCCACCTGCCTTTCCTTTGCTCAGTTTGGTCTCTGAGCTTGTCTGGCAGATACTCTCTCACACACACTCCTAAAATTATTTAGCCATCCAGCAGGCCTGTCCTCAAGTGGCTGCAGCTACAGGAATTTAATATGTTAATAAGCTGTTTTAATTAACATAGCTGATATGGGAAACACAGCTGTTGCTGACACTGACTGATTGCCTTTAACTTAATGGACCATGTGTGCATGTCTACTGTTGTGGTGCTGAAATCTGAGGCAGCACAGCCTCCTTAGTCACATTACTACAAAACACACATGTTGTTTCTATAAAATATGCATTAGCTAAAAATTATTAATAGGAAGTAAGAAAAATATTAACACCTTTTTCTAAAAAAGTTTTCTTTGTAAGTTATACATAAAGTGTTCTTGCTACCTTCTTGTCTCTCAACAGGTACTACTCAGACATTAGCAAGATGCCAGCAATCAGTGACCAGGACATGAATGCCTACTTGGCAGAACAGTCACGGATGCACATGAATGAGTTTAACACCATGAGCTCTCTCAGTGAGATTTACTCGTACGTGGGAAAGTACACTGAGGAGGTATGTAACACGTTACATTTCTAAAGAATGCTCTTTTCAGAAAGTGAAATTATATACATTACTTTATATAGATATATAGATTATATAGATTTCACAACAGAGTGAAATATGCCAATCCTTTATTGTAGTGTTGGTGACTGAATATTACAGAATAATTTAAAGAGATACTGGGGCGTGCTGTGGTGGCGCAGGGGTTTAGCACGCCCCACGTTTGGAGGCCTTAGTCCTCGACGCGGACGTCACGGGTTCGACTCCCGGTCCCGGCGACCTTTGCCGCATGTCTTACCCCTCACCTTCCCCCCTTACTGTCAGCCTACTGTCGCGGAAAAATGCGAGCCACTAGCGCCGCAAAAACACTCTTCGGAGAAAAAAATGATTAAAAAAAAGAGATACATCAGCCAAAGTATGTTAATTACTATTCCGCCAATACTTTGTTTGACCTCCTTTACTTACCTACACAATTCCACTCTAGTCTCATCTCCATTCCTTCTGGGTTTTGCACCATTGAGCTCAATGATGAGTTTCATTTTCTGAAATAAATGAGAAAATAGGGATAAAAACATTTAACATGATATGTATGGTTTCTAAACTTCTCAACAAAACTGTTTTACTTTAGACAGTTTTAATAATACTACAGCTGAGTAGTATTATTGATATGACAGATTATTAATAAATGTTCCATGTTTGCCTCCCTTTCCTGCAAACAGATTGTATGTTCACTTGAGCAGGATGACGCAGCCAGGAAACAGAGACTGGCCTTCAAGCTGGAGCAGGTGGTGGCCTTCATGAGTCTGGAGAGCTGAGGACCGCACTTCCCAGGGTGCACTGGGAAGAGACCCCGTCAGAAACCGAGCTGTGCCTGAGCGAAGACCTGTCCCCATGTTTTTCCCATCATCTGACTTCCACCCTCCGCTTTTCAGAGATTACTTCTTCCTCAACTTTTCTTCTGCTTCCCTCCTCCCTGAGAGATATTTTGTTTTCCTCATCAACACAGCTGCATAGACTAGTTTACCTGAATATTCACGAGGGGTGGTGCGCAGCTGAGGTCAACGTCTCCTGCAGTGCAATGTGGGGCGTCCCTCAGCTTCATCACAGGGGGGAGCTTCTTTGGGGGATTACTTGAGAGCTGGCCATATTGGCATCCTCCCCCTGCTGGATTAAAAGAAGAAAAAAATTTATGTTGCCTTCAAGAATTTACACTGATAGTAAATCTTTGGAAACTACAACGTGGGGTGTCCATATGTTGAACTTTTAAAAATAGGATAGTTAAGATAAAAATCCTCTAGAGTTCTGTTTAACGTAGTTCTAGATTCAACATATGGCATCAAGTGCAAACATCAAGAGCGATGACTGCAAGCCAAATGAACACCTCTGGAGAAAATTAATGCAAGAATGGTTTGCCAAGTTTACACTGTACCTTCAAGCAAAGCATACATATCCGTGAATCTGGGTCAAATCCAGGCAAACCTAGAATGTTTTTGTGTTCTTTAAATGTAGCTCGGGTTGTATCTAAGGACAAGACTGATGGGGTGTGGGGAGGGAATATCGCTCCCTGAACTTTTCCTCCCTGAAACAAAGCAGAGCATCCTCAGCCTTTAGCTTGTTGTACCTTTCACACCTTTTTACCTGCCTAGTGTACTTTCAAGAAATAAAAAAAAAAGCTCATGATTTCTGCTTCCATGGCTACTGCAAATTAAAGCTACTAGATCAAATACTAGAGCCCCACCCAAGTTGGATCCTTTGATTAAAAAGCACACAACCAACTCTGGAAGACAAACACCAGGAGCAGTCTCTTCCAATGGTCTATCAAAGCACACACAAAAATACACAAGAGAAAAAATAAATCAGCAGCTGCCCAGATATCCACAACAACCCTAAGGAGCTAAACGGAGAAGCTGACTGAGATGCACGGGGTAAGAATGACTGAACACAGTGTAGCCAGAGATGGCTGACTGCTACCTAAAGGGGCTTTGTTGTCTGAGTAGCACGTCTTTTCGAGGATGTTATTTAAGACTTTCACGTGGGGAAAAATGAAACGAGATGGACTTTGCTGGTCAGCCAAAAACCAAAGGAGCTTGAAATTTTCAAAAAACGGTCAAAAATGTATTTATAAAGTGCCACTGAGGAACTGACAAAAAAACATATTGTGACTGGAACTGTAAGAAGCCTGTGTGATTTTTTCTGACCTCAGTGTGTCGAGGTGAGAGGCTCCGTGGGCGACGTGATCCGATCCTCCCTGGTCTCTCCTGCTCTCGGCACACCAGCTGCCCTTTTTTTGTCTGGCTCCTCGATCAACAGCTTATCTGTTTTGCACAAGCATTGGAGATGGTAGCTAGCTGCATATGGCAAAACTCCAAATTCTTGAGGCACTCTTTCTGTATTAGTGTAGTTGTCCTCAGTGGTGACAGGGGGCGGCCTTCTCCAAGCCTCAAAGAAAAGAAACAAAATTCTGTCAGCATCACAGACATGAAGAGTAATTACAACTTGTCGGACATACGCCGGCACCATGAGAGTGAAAGAGTGACTGAAAGTGATGATGGAGGCGCCCTCCGTACCTTTTGACCTCTGCCCTTTCTTTTGCCTTGACAACGTGCCCCATGTGGTGATGTGAATGTGTGAAGACCGCCCTAGGTCCACCTTGGGTCCTTTATTGGCTTTTTAAGCGCATGTAAAACGTAAACCATTTAAGAAACTTATTTTAAAAAAAAGTAAAAAACAAGAAAACTAAGCCTTGCAATGATGATGTGGATGTGTTCTTTATTCTTTCTTTTGCTTGGAAGAACTGAGATGGGAAAAAGTGAACTGTTCATATAAGAAAAACAGCTGTTTAAGGTGGAACCTTTATCGCGTTTGGCCTCCTGCAGAGTTTCATACCCACAGTTTTTGTGAAGTGATAGTTGCTAAATATTACAGATATTTACCTTTGCATGTTGACCTATTTGGATGGTATGAAATGGAAATGCCTTGCTCAAAGATATTCATATACTCCTGCAACTACTTGGGAGATTTAGGTCTACCATGTCCTTCATTACAGGCCCTCAGTGCCTCCTGTGTGGTTCAAATTTTGGGTGAGAAAACATAGAAACCCTGCAGTTGATTATTTTACCACCCATCTGTTGAGCTTGGACAGAAAGGAAATGTATCAAGAGCACAAAAGAAAGTTACTGATGAAAACCAACAGACATTGCTTTATTAAAAAAAATTATTTTGGCTAGAGTTGCCACAAGTTTTCCAATTTCGGATCTCAGGTTTTCGTAAAACCTGAACCTGTTGATACTGATTCAGAATTTTCTTCAATTATCTGCCCGCAGCATTTACTGTGTTGGAAGTACAGTAAACGTTACTCACTAGACCAGGGGTGTCAAACTCCAGTCCTCAAGGGCCAGTGTCCTGTAACTTTTAGATGTGCCTCTGCTGCACCACACCTGAATAGAATAATTAGGTCATTAACAAGATTCTGGAGAACTTATCCACACAAGGAGGAGGTAATTAAGGCATTTCATTCCAGTGTTTTGTACCTGTGGCACATCTAAAAACTGCAGGACACCGGCCCTCGAGGACTGGAGTTTGACATCTGTGCACTAGACCCTTAACCCTTGGCTCCAAACATTTTGAAATCCATTAAAATTACCATGTTGACATCTCCAGCTGTAGATCATCTTTTCTTAGCGATAAGTGGGTCAGCATCACTATTTCAAAAAGGCTGAGTTTAATCTTTACACAAATTTTACCTCTCAGAGTTACAAGGGCCAAACAACAATGAAAATCCAGCATATTATATGACTAAGTAAGGCTGAAAGTTCAAAATCAGAAACTTTACTATAATGCATTCACCCGTCCTGGAATCTACAGAAGTTGGCTCCAGTTCAGTCCACTTCTTGGCCAACTCAACACAATATCTTCAAGGCATTTTCAAATTCACCATCTCATGGTGAACAGCTCATTTTATACTCTAAAGTTTGACATGAAATGAACATGACTAAGAAAATAAAAAATGAGAGGAAGCAAAGCCACCAGCAGCCTGAACAAACAGCCAGGCTGCATAATAATGCTTCTGTGGGGAAGCATTATTCTCCACAGATGTAACTTCTTAGTTTATTTATGCTTCCTCTGACTTCAAAACACATCACTGACACTAAAAATAGCTAATTTTGAGACTTCTTTCTTCAGTAATAGCTTCCACACTAAAGAGTGCTGTTGGCACAACCCGCTATCCCTTAGGGTTTGGGATATTCAGTGACAAGGGGAAAAACAATATGTGAAACTAATTGTTCACCTTTTTCTTATAAGGAGATTCCCTGCCTGTTGCAATTTAGAGAGGTACACTTAGACAGGCAGTTAGTTTACATATCAAAGATTTTCTGAATTTTAAGAAACAGCAAACTGAAACTTTTAGTAAAGACTCTCTCTACATATACCATGTCTAAAACACAGAAACAATGAAAAGCACAAGCTCAGAGTCCTTGGATGTCATTGTAAAACTCCCTCCTCAGTGCTACTTCCCAGCTTTCCTTTCTTCCTGGCTCAACATTTACCCTCCAACAAAGGTTGCCTGCTTGTAGCCTCCTCGTGCTACCAACAGCACAGATAAAGTTTCCACCTTCAAACATTTTGTAGGAATTTAAAAATGTCCTCCAAGCTCAGTGTTATCGCAGGTGTTACACAAACATGGTAGAAAAGACTTTTACTAGATCATATCTGAAAGATAAAGAGTATCTTATTGAGAGATAAAAACGAAACCTGGGGAATTATAAGGCGAGCTTCTCTAACTTTGTTATAATTAATTGTATACCTGTGTATGTAAATATAATGCATTCCTATTTTGCAGTCAAGAACAAAATACTATTTGTAATATAGAATAAACTTTATTATGAAACAAATGGCTGACTAGTTTTTGCTCATTGTCTCATTTTAATGATTAAGTTTCAGTTTAATGGATTAAGCATTATTATGCAATCTGTCTTATGCAAATAGTCATTCATTCACCTGGACAGTTTTGTATTTTACTGGACTGGACTGTTTGTAGAAGGAGTAAAGACCATAATGGAAGTTCAAATAAATAATTTTGCATAATAGGTCTCTTTTAAAGCTGCAATTCAATTTCGTTGTTTCTTTCTAAAGGAAGGTGTTAAATATCTGAGAAAGCAGCCTACCGTTGGTGCGTGTTCACAATCCACGTGTGTGATCAGACGGTGGTTCAAGGTATTTCTGGAGATCGGAAGGTTGCTGATGCAACACTCCTGTAAAGCACAAACAAATAATAATAATTATAATTAAACCTTCACAGGACCACAACCTAAATGTCAGTATAAGAATCTATGGAGCTGTTTATGTCTTTTCTTGGCTTGAAATGATAGTCTATTACACAAACCTTCAATACAAATGACAATTCATATCAGCTCACGTTTGTTTTCAGCCCCTTTGATTTGTGTTCAGCACAGCTGAGATCATCTCAGATCTACTTTTTTTCCCTTATTTCTGTTGACTGTGTGGGCGCTACAAATGTACTGCTCTGTAATAATAGTATAAGTAGATAAAAAATACTTTTAGAATATGCACTTAGACAATTTAGTAGTCTATAGTTTGACCAAAGATCACCATATGCAGGGATTATAATGAATCTCCTTAGGTGTTGGATCATGCACACAATGTATAACAGAAAAAAATCAGCAACAGGAAATTAACGTTCAAAAGCTATAATTTCAGCCTGTATTTAGACGAGCAGAGACCAAGTACAAAGTAAAGGCATCCAGTTCAATAAACACCATTGTCAAAGCATCAGATGCTAAAGAAGAAACTTTCCATATTAGTGCCAAAGACATCTCACCCAGTAGCACTGGAATGAAAAACAAACTATATATGCAACTGAATAGTAATCAAATATTTAACATCTGAAATCCATGTTTAACATGTAAAAGTCACTTATTCAAAAAAGCGCTACCACTTCTGGTAAACGTTGTCAAACTATTCTGCCAGTATAATGCCAGAAGATGGCTACAAAAGGCATACGGCTATCCCTGCAAGAAAGAACCTGCATATGCAATTCTTACCTACTGTGCACTAAATTGAATCTACAGTAATTTCAAGTATTTTTGCAGTTACTATTTTTGAAAGCCGGTGAAGTTGTCTGTTGTATTGAGTCTATCCCAACCAAAACTGTTCAAATGAATCAATAGTAATATTTAAGTGAGCTTTATGACAATTTAACTGAATTGAATTGCTAGCACAGTATTTACCGTCACATTTATGTCAAAGGCGAGAGCATGTAAATGTCAGAACTGTACAGCTGAACAATTTAAGCAAGTTCTGGCACCAGTTAAAACAAACATGCATTTTATCTCCTGAGGCTTCGCTGTCAAGAGGCAGATTAAAAAAGTCTTTACTCTTTTATTGAGGCGTTTCCTGGCATGATTCAACCCAGGTCATTATAATAAAAGGACAGCTTGCTTGAAGCAAGATAAGAATCTGCAGAACTGGTAAAGATTAACTGGACCTGTAAGCCCTTAAGGTAATCACTGCGTATAGGGAGTTTAACTACAAACTGCACTAAATGTGTTTCTACAGTTAAATCTGTACTCCTCCTCCTACCACATCAAAGGCACTTAAAATATACATTTTGATGAACATTTTCCACATCAATATGTTATCTTTCCAAACACAACAACTGTTCACAATCTGTATGATAAATTCCTTCACATACTACCTTAGAAATAGCTTCTTTGGGTCAAACAGAATTGGAAAAATGTCTGAAAGTTAGCAGAAGAATTGACAAATGGGAAGGAGGGCAGGAGGTGTGTGAGATGCACAAAACAGAGTGACAACTGGCTGGATGGGTAAATATAGACAGGGGGCTGTGGCACTCCAGCAGACTGAATGGTTTGACAGGGACAAGAGATTGAATTGGCCTAGAGTCACCCTCCATATACTGACCAGTGAACTGGGAGTAATGGGTGAAAAATAGAAGGAGGGATGGTGGGAGAACAGAGAGGAGAAGAGTTAGCAAGAGGAGGAAGGCCTGCCGAGTTTTACCCTAATTTTCTGACTAGTGAGCTGGGAATAATGGAGGGGACACTGGAGGCACCTCTGAGGGGCGGCGGGTGCAGAGAGGCTGGATGGAGGTAGTGAAGGAGGGAGGATAATAGAGAGCCGGCTATGATTGCTTTGCACCAGGGTGGCTTTCCACACTCCCATGATCACGACAGCCCTTTAACCCTGAAACCCCCACACTGCCATCAAACCCACATCCAGAAATAATGTGGCTGTGGAGTTTAAAATACAAGATGTGAAGGTCTGCTTACATGGAGAGATAGTGATGGGTAAAGGAAGACAGGAAAACAGGATGATCAATAAGGCTGAACCCACTGCTGTAGAGACTTCAGCCTATATTCATTTAATGGTTTAAGAGACTTATCCTCAACTACCAAAAAAAAAAAAAAACACTATTACATTTACTGTCAACACAGCAATATGAGTGACAAATCTCGCTCCATCAGTAGCTGTGTCAAAGTTCTCTAGGAAGGAAACTAATGTGATGACAACATGAGGAAATGAAAGATCCAAAGCAGCTCGCTGTTAACATTATGCCATGTTGACGTATGGAGATGGCAAAAGCAAATTTCATGTCCATCATTTACAATGAGTGTGCTTATCGTTTTCTCTGAGTTTAAAAACACTTCATGCTTATTAATGGCTGGGGCTGGCTAATGGTAGCAGCCTGTCAGATGTTGTGATGCATCTTTGCGTTTGGACTTAGAAGAGCAGAGAAGGGGGGATTTCAGAGGTGTCAAACCACTGAAGGTGCTAAGAGCTTCAATCTTTTTTTTATTTTTTTTTATTAGCATTTCACTCATCTTTGCTCTTTTTCTACTTGGAAAGGTTAGAAGATGGTGAAAGTGCATCCATTTTTCAAACTAGCACTTTGTAACTCTTAATATGAAAGATGAAAGTTACAAACATATTAATACCCTTTATGTCTTTTTTTCCGTAACACCATAAATCTTAATGTGTAACAGACTAACACAAAGTACAGCACACTTGTAAAGTAAAAGGGAATTTACATGTTTTTCTTTGATTAAGCAAATTCTAATCTTTTTGTTTGTTCTTTTCAAACAAACTTTTTCAACTTAGGCAGACTGAATGGACATCATCTGTGAAAAGCAGAGTCATTCTAATGTATGAATATGATTTGACCAAAACCTTTCCTATGGAGCTCTGAATGTAGGCCTGTCAACAATTTTAGATCCATCCATCTTCCCATCACTCTAAGCCACTGACATATCCCTACGGAAGAACAGTATTCCCACAGGATGTTGCTGCCACCACTATGTGTCATGTGGTCAGGGTGATGTGCAGTAAATTGATTAAAGCCCAAAAGCTTAAAATTTACCTTAATCCGATCAGAGCACCTGCCTATAAATATTGGCTATGCAAAACACAATTGTGGATCTTTCCTTGCCCCTCTGTTAAGGCCTCTGATCACTAACTTGCTGACAGATTTTACCACCTGAGCTGTGGCTCTGTCCACAGAGTATCCACAGGCCTCTTGGACTGTGGACAGTGTTCGTTTCCTCTGAAAAGACTTACTCAAACATTTTTGATTTGGAGCTTTGGAATTAAGTTCTTCATCTCTCGCTCTCTCCTCACAACTGAATGCTAGGCAGGCGGGCAGGCAGGATGGATGAATTGACGACAGCAGCTCAGCCTGGACACTCGGTGAAGGGTCTAATTTCAGCAGTGGACTCAGTTATTGACAACTGCAATCACAAGCAGATGGGAGCAATTTCTGATTTATTGGTGCATTCTCCTCCGTCTGTTCCGTTTCTGTAAACATTTGTGTTGCTGGTGGCAGGAGGAAGAAAATCAGAAACACAACGTTACATCCAGAAAAAAAGATTAGACTCTACAGATGGAGGAGGAAGATACAAGTCTGTCAAGCTTTTTAGCAATAATACTGAAATACAAAGTAGCCTGCTGAGTCATATTAGTAGAGTTACTGAGTAGAACAAAGAGTGTGGCAATTCTTCAGCACGGAACCTGGAATATTTCTCCTCTGTCAACTGTGTGATATGCTAATAAAAGGTGAAACTGCTTATGACGACTTATATTGATAACACTAATGCCTCAAATGCTAATGATTAAAACATCATAGGACAACCTTGAATAGACATAGATTTAAGAGACCAGATGCATCCAGTTATGCTAAACAGCAGCTCTGCTTCCCTCACACATACATTAAAGTCTCTTTTTTTATTGTCTCAACAAATCTTCTCTTCCATTCCAGTTCCTGATCAATATCAACCATGCAGTTCCTTCTAAGCTGCACATTTGCTCCCTGGGCTCCAGTGCCAAATGTTCTCACCGAAACACAAATTACCAAAGCAGCGTGAGTCTATACAACACAGCAAATTGATTATCTAGTTGAGGAGAACACAGAATTTATTTTTACTTCATTGTCTACTTACATGTTTGACACGTTCCTCCTGCTGGTAATGGATTATAGCTGTGCAACAGATGGGCGCAATTCAAAGGATCCCGTTAGCATGAAAATATCTATAAGCTACAACAGTAACGGACATTTATTTCTTGTTTCCATTCTGAGTTTTGGGTAATTTGTTCCAAATGATCTGAGAAACATGCGATAAATTTTGTCTTTCTGCAGTAATGATACTAAAATTATTGAATTTTATATGAACATATGCACAGTTACAGACAAAGTGTATATACACTTATCATTTACATGAATTTGGATATTTAATTAATTCCTATTCGCGGTGCAGAGATTACACTACTTCTCTCATTTGTCCAAGCCAGAAGTGGATGGGCACACCCTGAATTTATTGAAGACTTGCTTTTGTCCACACATGATCAAAATTATACAGTGGATCAGATGTATACATACCTCCACTGATATTTGGTTTGATGTCCATGAGCAAATTAAATTTTGACTAAATTCTTTCTGTACCCAACAAGATTATTCTTTGATATTTGACAGTCTTCTTATTCCATTTAATAATAGTCAACAATTTTGCATAATTGTACATACATTAGACAGAAAGGGGATTAAGTTTTTTTTTTTTTTTATCAATTTAAATCAAAAATGTGTATTAATTGGGTCAGAACATAATTTATAAGTTTGTTTTTGCAGACCTCTTTATTTTGGATGGCAGGCAGACCACATTATGTTTATCTTTAGAAGTTCTTCTCAGTGCTTTCAGTTTAAAAATATTTTTGTTGAATTAAAATTGAACCTCATCCAAAGGCAGATGACTGTGTCTGTTGTGCTTTGATTTAATCATATTTGAAAATTCCTCTTCTTCCAAGCTTCTGCATGAACACATAAGTCTATCTACAAACTATTAATAGCACTCTATATAAATATTACATACTTCATGCCATCCAACGTCATCACCTCCCTGCAGACTGTGTGGGTCTGGTCACACCGGCCAGGTTCACACCAGCCATGATGAACCCATCTGAGCTGAACAAATGCACCTTGGTTTATTGTGACTGGAGAATGTGCAGTGACATTAGGAAGTGAGTTGGAGCTGTAGAAACTAATTTCCCATTCATCAAATCCACACCAAGTCTGGAAAACGTGTTTGTCAACTTTTCTGTGTTAGGCTATACAACGAGAGACATTTTGTGAGTCCTTATTACTGCTGGTGCCCAATGGTTGTCATGGGTCACGAATCTTCCTGCCCAGTGATTTCTGTCAATATCCCAACCATTTTTTTCTCTGGTGCTTGTTCTCCAATCAAAGATCTCACAGGCAAAAAATGTTAAAATATTTTTTGTTGTATGAAAACAGCTGTGTAATAGTGAGTTAAACTCTCCTGTGTATCAAATCCAAACTTAAAGTTCCTGTGTTTGATTGTTTTAAGGCACCTGCTATATATATATATTATCTAATTATTTTGGTTTTCAAACTGTGATACAAGTACCACTGGCGGCATGTGAGCTGCCTTCTGTGGTACAGAGAGGAAACTTTGGTGTTGATTACTTACAAGGCAAACAGACACAAATCAGAGCTTCAGATTATTAGGAAAACAAAACATTGCGGTAATATCACTGAAGAGTTCCCCCACTCTTCCATCATTACAATAAGCCCATCACTCTTTGAAATTCAGCACTTCGCTCTCAAACTTTAACAACATGTAATAAAGCAGATTTCAAAGCACTGTGTGAAAGATCTGACAACATACAAATCACGAGGAGTGTAGATACTATGCTTTTCTTACATGTATGACAGCCATGTTGAATTTTGAGGCAAGGAGTTTATGAGAAACCACTTATTTCTCCACTTAAAAATCCAACTTAAAGAGAAATGCCTTAAATTTGCAGTTCTGAATAAAAATGAGCTATAACTAACCATCATTCTGAAAAAATCTCATCACAGAGCACCAATGAATGGATACAGCAAATTCTTCAACTTGGTAGTATAATAAAGTACTCAATTTTAAGACAGACCCAAGACTTTAAAAATGACCATCACAAGTAATAAAATGCACTGATACTTCTGCAATTCTTAGTGGATCATCTTCTATGTTCATCTGTGAAGTATCCCCTTTAATATGAGAGGGATCACTGTTTCTGTTAGGGTAGCAGACAAAGGGCACCACTCTATCATCCTCAGCCACCTGTGGGCTGCTGCTCCTGCTCTAGTCACATTGCCACCACGTTTAGCCCTCTTGCGATGGACAGGAGCCCATCAGCTGGACTCGGTGTGAGCTCTGGTTTCTGTGAGGCGACTGCTGTGTGATCCACAAAGAGGAGTCCCAGCAGGCACACACTCACACAAAGCGTTGGAACAAGCACCCCAGCCTGCAGTGACTCACCATAAGTGAACAAAGCAGCACACGTTTTCGCAGCTTCTGCAGCAACAACATTATGAATATGAATAACCCTCTGGCTCAGACTGCAGCAGGATGCACCATTCTGTGCGGTGTTCAAGCCCTCAAGATGTCAACACAGAGACAGAAGGGCAAACTGAGAAACAAATCTAACAACACAGTGTGGGCCAACAATTGGCTTCAGGCATTAGTCAGTGATCCATTACTGAAAGAATAAAAGGAACCCTGTCCTGGAAGTATTTTAATGCACTTTTTTAATGCTGACAATTTGTAAAGAGCTGAGTGATTTCAACCAGTCGTTCAATTTAACACCTTCCTGAGCCCATATAAATCAGGTAGCTGTCCATGTAGTAAACCTAAAGCTCGATCAGCAAGGCAGTGGAGCTTGAAACATCACATCGTTGGTGCAATAGGTGAAAATTGGAGCCCTGCAGTGTTTTAGCTGTTTGCTTCTCTTACTGTTTGCTCATTAACAGCCCAGCACCTGCCCCTTCCTGGCTTGTTTGTGCATGCATATTCCCAGCTTGAGCTAAAAGTTTGTAATTCACTGAGCTGACTTGTCTGGAGCCTCGTGACGACAGCTTGCTGAGAGGGTGCAGATTGTATATGGGTGGAAACGATGGCAGGAAGATTGTCCTCTAATCCAATTCAGTGGAATCCATTTGAATAATTGATGTGGGGACATAAATTGGTCCATTCCAGATGTCCCCTGCTCCCTTAATCAATACTGATTCCCTTAATCAATGGTTGGCTGCCCAGCCCGTGGCTTTGGCTGTTCTCCCTCAACAGTAGCATGCTCTAGCCGGAGCTTCCCTTAGTCCAAGTCACAGGTGGTTGGCTGCAAAGTGGCTGTTTGCAGTGATAGACTCTGGGTAATTGAGGCTCTTACCCGGCAGGGCTGGGGTGGTGGAAGCAGCAACAGGGACTACAGATTGGCATGGTGTGACTTCCACCAGGAAATGATGGCGGACGCATTCAGATTCTGCCTTCGTTTTACACAAACAGTGAAATAATTAGAAAGGAGGAAAAACATGAATGAACACTGGGATGGCCTGCAGCAAGAGGGGAACTTATTTGTCTTGAAGATGCAGAGAAGGACAGACTTATTGAGACACATGTTTGTTTACCTCAAAACGTTCATTTCCATACGAATAATCTGCGAGTGAAAAGTCAGGTAAATCTGAAGAGCACACAGGGAGATAATGGTGGGCAGAGGGAGTGAGTGCCAGGATGCCAGGACTGAGACGAGGCAAAGGGGTTTGTGACAGCTGGGTGGCACAGCTGGGGGAGACAGATAACCCTCGGTCTGTTTGAGCTGACAAAACACCCCTCCCTTCCCCTCAGAAGAGGAAAAACAACTTCACCTGGCTTTGCTCGCATTCTCTTCATCCCTTTCTACCCTTTCCTCTTGTCCCTCAGGACACCTCTCTCTTTCATTCAACCTTTCATTTTACTCTTTCACAATCCATGTCCCAGTTACATCCCTCACCCTTTCAACATCCTCTTCATACCTGTCTTTGTTCCAGAAGACCACTGGCGTGCTCCTGGCCAGCGTCCTGCTGCTGTCAGCAGGACGATGCAGAGATTCATCAATGTGTCACCTTCTTTGGCCAAAGCAGAGCCAAGGGAGTTAAACGATATAAAATGATGAATGCAGAAGTGCAAAGCCTTGTTATGAAGTGATTTCAGTCTTGAGCTTTAAGGTAAAAATAATACTCCAACTGTGCCAAACACTGCATCTTGATTAATAGTGTTCTTCTTGCTAAAAGTAACTTGAAAGCACAATTGACTTTAAGTATGGTGGTTTGAGGGAATGTCAGAATGTTCGGCATACAGCACATGTAGATAATTTATGTTTGAATGCAACGTTTAACATTTAATCAGGATTCAAAATGCACGCTTGGGCTCTGAAGTAGTGCTTAGTGCTGGCTGACAGCATCCTCTCAGGGAGGTGCTGCTATAATCGATTTACACAGCAATCACAGATCGGCACACAGCAACCTTCAACAAGTCCTTGAGCACAATTCTTCTCTTGTGTTCGCAAGCCATCAGCAGAAAACATTTAATGGATCGCATGTTTCTGTGCACATTCAAAGAGCAACGGCTTTGTGACAAAGCTAATTTTCAGTCTTTTACTCAACAGGTTTTAAAAAAGGGTCTTTGGATACCATTGCCATAAAATGTCACATAAATTAATAAAGAGTTGCTCTAAATATCAGTGTCAATTTAATTTCTTTTTAGCTTTAAGGATAAACTTTTAATTATTATTATAACAAAGTACAGTACAGACCTTATAGTCAGTGAAGACTTAGAAATGGTGCCCTATCTTGAGGGATCTATATCTATATTCATCGAGTTTATTTATTTGTATAGCACATTTCAGCGGTTGAAACTGAAAACTTTCCCAGGAGGCTCAAGACATGGGTTTATTAAGATCTATGGGTTAAATTAAATATACTGCTCAAAAAAATAAAGGGAACACTTAAACAACACAATATAACTCCAAGTAAATCAAACTTCTGTGAAATCATTGGTTAATANCAATGAGAATATTTCATTCATTCAGATCTAGGATGTGTTATTTGAGTGTTCCCTTTATTTTTTTGAGCAGTGTATATCTTCAGAAACATAAGGAAAACTCCTATTTGGACAAAGATTTCTTCTTGGGAAAAAAAAAAACTAAACAGTAATATCTGGAACATAATTCCCAACAAAATTACAAGCTACTACATTTTCAAGCATTCGACTTGAAATTGACCTTATTGAAGAATCTGACTAGGACAATTTCTTGACCAACACTTAGCTCTAAATGACTGATCTGTATTTAGCACACATCTACCCATTCAAGGTGTTGACGTCTAAATATGCAATGCAACACCTCCTAAAAGTGAAAGCTTGAGCTGGAATTAGAGACTATCTATCTATCGATCATCTTTATGTAGGTGCTGACGACCTTTAATAAGAGGTGCAGTTCAGTGTGCGAATTCATGTGACAGATCTGCTGTTGTTTTCAACTCTTAATGGGCCCTTTGGGTTATAAGGCAGTCAACCAGAGTGTCACCTAGGAGACCAGAGGTCACTTCTGGTCAACCAACACAAATAAGCTTGGTGGTAGCCACAGACATCATTGTCAGTGGGCAGAGAAAAGGTGAGTGTAGGATGTGCCCTCTCCATCTGCACTCTGCCATGGCAGTGTGTAGCCGGATGTGTATGTGGCAGCCTTTAAGAGAAAAGATTGACAGAGAAGAGAGGGAAATGCACTTTTCAAATGTCACCTTGCCTCACCACCCTTTATGCTGTGAGACAGAATGGTGTGAAATTGAGAATCAAGGAAAGAAAAAGGATCTTGAGCAGAGAACAAAAGTATGAATGTTGTCAGCTGCGCAAGACCATGGTACATAATAATTATCTGGTATGCTAGGAGACTTAACAGCTTCCTCCGAAGACTTTTGTTTTTTGAGTTTCAGACTCTCAGACAAACTCAGTTATTTCTAGACAAATATTTCCATAATTTCTGACAGCCAGTTCCTGAATTCAACAAACTTTTGCCAACCAAAAATGTTTAAGGTTCAGAATTTCTACCAACATAATAAAAACTATAAATGAATTTTATGATAAACAAAATGAAG
This sequence comes from Alfaro cultratus, assembly GCA_903066825.1. NCBI lineage: Eukaryota > Metazoa > Chordata > Actinopteri > Cyprinodontiformes > Poeciliidae > Alfaro > Alfaro cultratus. The sequence continues at coordinate 24,402 of CAEFZX010029475.1, forward strand.
GGTAGGGATTTTATTTAATTTTTATTTTTCACTGGACCTTCTTTGCCATTTATCCTTGAGGGCCTAATAAAGAATTATGTATGAACAAAATACTGGAATAGAATAGAAATTTGAATATTGTAATTTTGATAATTTCAAACCTGTTGGTTTTATGTTTATTTAATAAACATTAAATTAGTACTTTTGATGAAAAAAAGAGCCGAGGACTAATACTTTCTGCCTTCAGATGGTTAAAATCAGTAAAAGGTGGATGCTTTTGATCAGCTATTTTTTCCTTGGTAAATGATCTTATTCTCTAGATGTGTTTGTTTTTATATTCAGATTGCCCATCAGCTTTCTGGCAGCAGTTGCTATTTCCTAAGTGTGCGCTTTTGTAATTCTGTTATATCAAACAACCAGCTGCATTTTACAGCCAACATAAAAAACAACTCTTGAGAAATAAAGCTTTTGATGATCAACTAAAATGAGTTACATGTGTTGTTTGCAGTTCATTCAGTTACCTAGACTCACCCAAAAAAAAATAAAATCTAACCTTGTACTCTGACTTTCTCTAAAATAATCTAATGTATTCTTCTAAAGGAACACAAAAAACTCTTAGAGGCTGTCAAAAATACTTTAAACTTGGGTAGTTTTTAAAGTTTAAAGTGCATTCAGATAGTATGTTTTTGTTGCCCACCATGACTGAGCTCAAGCTACTTTGCAAGGAATTATGAGTAAAACTTCACAAAGTGATAAACATGGAAAGTATCAGGAAAATTTATACTTTTATGGCCGCAGAACCAACGCATTGAAGACTGTTTTAAGAAAAGACAACAAATAAATGAAACTTAATCTGTTGGATTTTTGCTAAAATCCAAACGATTGAATGCCGTTTTTCCCCTTTGCTCATGTTTCATTTCTAATAATTGCCTTGAGTGTCTGTTGTAAAGAAAATATCAACATAAAACCTTTAAATTCAATTTCTTTCCATTTATAAGAAAAAAAAAAACGTCTTCAAAGAATAACTGACATTGTGTCAAGATGAGTCTGACCTTTAGGTGTAGTGTAATAGCTTTCAAACTCATAGTAAGGTGGTGAATGGCAGGTAAAAGCATCTAAATGTCACATCTGGATGAAGCTTCAATGCTGCAGCACGTATATTACTTAGACAGCAGCTTGCATTTTGCAGTAAAATACAAAATCTCAAACATGCTTGCGCCTACTGTTAATTTTTATCAGTTCTGTGCCGCATCATGTTTATTAGGACATCAAAACTTAAGTTTCTGAAATAGGTCGACACATATTAAAATATCCATAAAGATATTAACTGTATTTAAATATACCCACAATTTGACAGAGCTAAAACTCAATATTAGCAACATCCATTATAAAAGCTGCTACCACAGGTGAAGAAAAGCAGTGGGTCTACAATAACTGACTGGCAGCTGCTATCAAAGCTGTCGAAACAACCATAAGATGCTCACTAAACCCGTGCCTCTTCTTTCAGTGGGAACACCTGAAGTAGATCCTCGCAGACTGCTGCAAAGTATTCTGCTGATCCCAACTGAGAGCTGCACAGTGATGTGTGATCTATCTGCGCTGTGCCAGAGAGCAGGTTTGACATCTTCTCCCACTGCACTTCAAAAACACATCAATCAAGTCATTCAAAAATGCCCGAGAACTTCTGCCTGTCATTGTAGGCTACTTTGCTGTGATCGATGGTCCGATGGTAGTCTCCCAACATCCCTGCGCACTGCCCCTCCCTGCTGCTCGCATCAATTTGCACACCGTAAGAAAAATAAATGGTAATGTTTTGAAAAATGACTCACAATATCCTGCAGCAATTTAGATAAACTATTTAACCTTACTGAACAGAGGGAACAAAACAGAAACAGACAGCAAGCGAGAAGGAGAAAGGGAGATGTGCCAGCATTGTTTCTATACAAACATTTATGGCTTTGAGGCTATGGAAAAATGTGTGTTTTTCTCTTAAGAAGCTTTGAATATCAGGAGGATATAAGAGGATGTGGTTGCTTTTATGTGATTTGAATATGCCAAAGAATATGCATCAACAGCTTTCAAAACATGAATTTATCTTTACTCCCAAGCCTATCTCTGATTTTTATTTCGAGTCAAGAGACTAATGTCCTTAAAAAATTGAAAGCTGTCTTTGTTTTGCCCTCGATAACGGGTGTTACTAACTGGTTTAAATTATTATCACCCTTAATGTCCACCCCTTCCACTACTGCAAAGGTCTGGACTAAAATAAACACTAAAATGAAGCAATAGTTTTTTTTAAACAGTAACTTTGTGAGTTGAGGTAGGTTTATCACACTATAACAGCAGCTATTGGTAAATAAAATTACCAATGCTTCGACACAAAGCAGCTCTCTGCTGCTATAATTGTTGATATGTTAAATATATTTAATGCTGCAAGCCTCACTGTGTGAACTAAACATATTTACTAGGGGGAGACCTTAGTGAAAGAGTGACATTCCTACAAATACTTTGATATTTAGCCTTTCTTTTAGGATGCATGAATACTTTAAAAAGCTGTACGTCAGATTGGGATTTTATTATACAAATATCACGTTTTAATCAGTGAAGAAAAAAATCTTGTTTTAGACAACATTTTTTTTTTACATTCATACATTATTTGTATTCATGCCACTCCCTCTGCATGTTGCTGTTAAGACTGTAGATTGCTTCCATGCATCACTACTCTTTACGTTTTAGAACAAATTTATTAAACAGAACCAGTCACTGTGTACTTTATAATCGGCTTCCTTGGTTGTTGTTAAGCCGAAGGTTATGGAAGCACCGGTACAAATTTATGTACAGCCTCACTAGGTAAACTTGCGTTTCATTTGACAGGATTTTGAACAACCACAAAGACTTGCTGTAATCTACAGGACTTGACTTGCCTTTAGAGAAACTAGAACCTTTTCTGAAGTTGGTTAAACAGCATATTTTTAGCGTGACCCTCGGTCATGTAATGATCTTTAATATTCTGAGCTCAAGGGTTGAAAGCTTATAACTTCTGTAACTGGAGAAGTTACAGAAGATTTTGATTTTGTATTGACTCATTTTGCTCATGCACTGTGATGTCAATGTGAAGCTTGTGACTTTTAAAGATGCACTTTCTAAGCTAGCTTTCCTTTAAAAAAAATAATGGCAGTTTATGTCAAGGAAGTTCTTGGACAGTAAAAGTTAAATAAAAATAATAACTATGCTCCGATCTGATGGGGAAGTAATTTGAAGAAATTTCTCCTCCTGATTGTAAGAAAACACTTAATATCAAGACGGAGCAGACCACGCTTTGAGGCTTCTGTTTCCGCTCTCTACTCCCTCATTATGTATCTTTCACAAACTCCTTTCCACTTTCATCCTCCATCTGCCGCAAAACTCATTTCTCTATCCAAGTGTCTCCTGCTATCACAACTTCGCTGTTTTGCCCAGAATCAAACTGATCCTCTGCTACGTCTTTGTTTCACATGGTGTCTCCCCCCCCGGCCGTTGTTCCACAGCGCTCCTCCGACCCGTCCTCCTTCCATTCCCTTACACAGAACTATTAAACATCTTTGAGAAGCGAGCAGTAAAGATGATGAGAGGGATAGTGATCCTAATGGTGTGACATGAAGCATTGTCCCAACCCCCTTTGATAAATGAATTTCATCAAGCACTGGCTCAGTGGGTAAAGCATCCTAATTAGGCACGGAAAGCAAAACAAAGATGCAGGCAACTAATTGAGGTGAGGTCATAGAGATGAACATGCCTGTCAATGTGTGTGTGTGTGTGTGTGTGTGTGTGTGTGTGTGTGTGTGTGTGTGTGTGTGTGTGTGTGTGTGTGTGTGTGTCAAAAGGGAAAGCTCCCCCTCATCTGTCTGTGGGATGCTTGTATTTGTGTGGGTTTACATGTGTGTCCGATGGGAGTTGACCTGATACCCTCTTGAGGGAGCCGGTAATAGCGGCCTTTCCTTTTGAGCATTGGCTCTGCAGCTGGAGTCAGAATGTAAATGGATGACCTTGTATCCCATGTGCAATAAAATTTGTTCCCTTCTCTGCAGTGCAGTAACTATTGCATTTCTGCTATTAAAATTCTAGTGGGGGCCCGCAAGAGGTTGATGTGAAAATTGAAAAAATGAAAACAAGGGCAATTCTTTCACTTTATACTCAAATTACATAAGCTGGCTAACACATTGATTTCATCTGGATATGAAATGAATCTGTGGCACTAGACAGGAAAGTCTGCTGTGCAGGCCAGTCACTTAAATAAACATTATTGATATGTTTAGAAATAATCCCAGCGACCTCTGCGGCTTAGACTCCAATCATTAATGATATTGGCATGTTTACAATAACTCAATGACTGTGCATCTGTCATTCCAACAACATCCATGTGGTCATAATTGATCCACAAATAAGAAAAAATGCCTTTGGACAACTATTTGTTTCCTGCTATGGAGGACATAGAAGAGACAGAAAGAGAGAGGAATAAAATTTAAAAGAGGGGAGAGGAGATAATGTGTTAAGAGGGTTTGCCATAAGTTTACTGTAGGTTAAGGCCAGATCCCATTTCAAAGTTACCCCTAATTAAGGTAATTTAGGTACCTAATTCAGATGGAGGCCAAAATGTTCAACTGAGAAATTAGATGAAGAGATGAAACCTTAGTTCTCTGATTCTTTATACAAGTGCATTCAGATTTTAGGTATAACAAGTTATCGTTCCTATAGTAAGCAATGTTTATGCTCCTAAACTGTTGCTTTCTAAAGAGTAAAAATATGATGACAAATGTTCCAGAGAGTAAGTTAAATCTACTTTAATGTATTTAAAATATAATTACTTTTATTGTTGAAAACTAACCAATATAGTGAGAAAAAATGTGCTATGTGGTATACTATTTTTTGTTAAAATAAACAATAAAGCAACCTGTTAGTGTACCAATTTTATTAATCCTTTAGACATATGTATGTTCTGCATTTAAATAAAATAACCAAAAAACACTGTAGATCTTTGGTCAATTAAAACTGATTTTCAACAATTGCAGCAAAAATGCAGCTACTAAATTGCATGATCAAGTGGAATCAGCCAAATTCAAGTTGAATCAAGGTACATTTAAAAGGAGTTAATTTTATAAAACAATAATCTAGAATAAAATGACACACTGGTGCTTCTACTCATCCATTAAAAATCAGCTAGGCACTAGACTAGCTATTAATACAAATCAGAAGAGTCCCTTTGAGAATCGCACAAAAGGTGAGGCTTAAGGAAAGTTTTGATTCTGGTAACTTGTAGGCACCTTGTCATTTTTAAACAGACAAGGGTGTAGATTTATATCATGGGGAGATCTAATGGCCATTAAAGCTCAGCTGGGAAGCCTCATGCATCTTTAAGTGGGATAGATTAAAGGTTGGTCAGTTGGGATTTGAGAGTGCCAACCAAGACTGAAGCTCATTTTGTGACTTCATTAACTTTTAATTGACTAAAAGGTGGTGAAGTTACTGGGATGACTTAATACTGTGGTGCAGATATTCACTCTCTTTGATGTTTTACCCTTTTCCTTGTTATAATGCAATTAACAAAATAAAGCTTTTATTAACCTTTTTTGTTTACAAAAAGAACCCTTTAATGTCAAAGTGAAAACTGATTATTACAAAATCATGATAAATAAAAAATATTAAACATAACATAAGTGATTGCATACATTTGTGCAATATTATCAATGATGGGAGTCTGACCTAATTTAACAGTAGTCCAGCAATATGGTGCCAGTAGTACAAGTACAAGTCCACTTACTGGACCTTCCTGTCTCAGGACACTTCAATTTTACTTCCATCAGACCCCAGGACATGTCTCCAAAACAAGTCTTTGCAAAGAGATGCATTTTGACAGTAATTTATCACATTCCAAATTCAGTGTTAAAAATTACAATAATAGAAATACATATTTTTTTATAAATAAATCCTGCATTAGCAGGTGTTTCTTAAATTAAGAGCATAAATTCTGCAAACAAAATCATTTTTAAGTTGCTCTGATTTTACACTTTGAAGCAAAACTTTAGGACCTCCAAATATCGACTATGGCCTTGTTCCCAGAATACAAAACTCGGTCTATCATAATCTCTAATATTTTTTTAAATGCACCTGAATTCTAGACAATTTCAGTTTATGTTATCCAAAGAATGCCCCCCATAGTAAACTAGTTTGAGTCCAGGAATAAGCAAACGTTGTCATATCAAACCGTTTTGAACAGTATGCTGTACATTGTAGGACAGGAGACACTCGCCCAGCTGCCAGCTTGCCTGTATTTGTGACTGGCTGGCTGCCTTCTGAGTTGCAACATGTCTAAACACATAAACCAGCCAGCTCTGCCTTTCTATATGCCAAAGTAAATTACCAGGCTTTGTTTGAAAGTGGGTGGAAGAGGGCAAGATTGGTTTGTCTCTATGCATGAGCATCCAAGATCTCTCACATCTTAAATCTCCCTCTAATCTTGTTATAATTGCCTGGTGAGCCACTCTTATATCCTCAAAGTTAATGCTGCTTTTTTTCCATTTGACCTAGCTTCTCCACAATCACCTCTACAACAATAGGAAACCTAACTGTTCTGAAACTGGACACACTTTCAGAGTTACAAGGTAAAATTAAATGCTATCTTTCTAAGGAGCAGATGAGCTTGAATGATCTTAGACAAAGAAAGGACACAATGAGGATAGAAGAATGTTACGTGGGAGGTAAAAAGCATTTAAATTTAATAGCAGCACAGACTCCGAATTTGAAAAATATGATCTTTGCCGTCAATTCTCAAAATTCAGAGTAATTTAGATCCAAACCAAACAGCAATTCAAAGCAGAACCACTCATTTTTAGGGATAGCTTAGCTGAGGTTCAAATGACAGCTGCATAGAAGAAACCTGAGCACAGCAGAGCACACTGCAACGACTCTAATCTTTTATAAATATCATGTTTAAAGTTAAATACTTAGTTAATAAAGAATGAGAACAACTCTTTTGGAGAGACAAATGAAAAACTTGAACATGATTAATGTCTGTAAGGCAGAGCTCCACGACAGCAAACCATTTACTTCAGACAGATTAATCATATCAAAACTGAGAGTGTTAATCAAAGGAAACACATCCTTAAGTATTTTTTAGGATTGGTCTTACAAGTTGAAGGTTTAGATTGAGCTAATATGCTTGATAACTCAGAAAGTTCATTGGAATCAAAACAGTCCAAACATGAAAGAGGTTTTAAAGTTGCCTCCATGCTGTGTAATCATGTTATAAAGGACGCCAATGATATTAGAAATTATATTTAATCTGAATTTAAACTCATAATTGGTGGGTAGATTGTTTTGAAACGGATCTTACATAAATTTTTTAAATAAAACTTTCCGTTTTCCATCACTACTATTTAAGCTTAAGGCTTAGTTACTAAAAGAACTAAGCCAAACTTGATAGGACAACTATACAAGAATCCTATTTTCAACTTAAGCTTGCAAAAAAAATTTTAAATAAGAGACTCACTTTTCTATTCTACCATCTACATTTAAAGTTGATTAAACGTCAAATTAGGATTACGGTATATTCTATATGATTAATGGAACTAAAGCAATCCTTAAAGCAACCACTTCAGACTTTCAAAATAAGGCCTGAACACAATGTACAGAATGAAAGCCTTCTGTCATTCAGATAAATCACATTCTTTCATACACATGCATACTGACCTTCTCATACATACTCATATATCCACACTAATACAGATGCATTCATACTCAAAATACTCACACATACATCCTCACATTATCTTTATTTTGTTTAGTATACATTTTTCATAACCCAGGTACATTAAGCTTTTGCAAAAACAGAACAATTCTTCACTATGTTTGGCAATCAAAAATTTGGAATCATAGACCAAATAAACAATAAAGCAACTAAATATTTTTGGTCTTGGCATGTAAAACTGTGTGTGCGTGGGTGTGTGTGTCTTTACGTCTGTGTGTTTCTGTTGTGTTGTGTTTGCAAGGGTAAAACTGAATGAGAACGTTTTGGGACTGGCAGAAAGCACAGTAAGTCCAAGATGCCTGAGGAACAGAGATAATTGGATGTGGAGATTCTTACAAGGTTCTTTTGTTGCTATGGTTGCAGACATCATGTAAACAGCGACTGATCTACTCTCCTCATAGAAATGACAAAGCATAGAACTATGAGAGATGGACACAAGTCAATCACACACAGAGTAAAATAGACACAAATAAGCCACACAAATAAATATAAATTTAAAAATTCACAATTATACACATCTTTTGCATAGCCACAGACTACAGGCTCAGGGGACTGTCTTGTTTTAGAGAGATTAGGAGGCGCTTGGGTGGCACAGACTCTGTCAGGGCCTCAGGCATCAAAGCTAAATTCAGTCATGTCACCTTTGCAATGCCCAGGGGAGCACAATCAGAATTACATTCACCACATTCAGCCTCTGAGTACAGCCTCAAGATGAAGGTCTTTCATGAAAATAGTGTCAAAATTGGAAAATAAAATTGATAATATTCTCTTTTTCCAGCCTTATCTAAATATGGCTCCCCCTGGATGTATACAGACATTATCATAGGTAGCAGTTTTAAATGATCACGGCGCCTCACTGCGGCAAGATTAGTTTCAATTTAGTTGCTGTGTAAGATGTGAGCTTCAGCTCTTATTTAACAAAGATTTCAAACCTCAACCTGCTTATTAAGAGTTTTTAATTTTGTGCCTAAAACATGTCATAATCATGGTTTTAGTATGAATGTTAAGCTAATCAAGGCTGTTTTTGAGTTCAGATTCAAGAGCTGAGCTCATTGACAAATCTTGGACATAGTTCTTTTAAAAAGTGCACAGATACACACATTAAGGAGGAGCATTACATATATTATATACTGCATGGAGAAGAGATGCTGTCCTGTGTTTTGCATCAAGCAGACATACTTTTATACAAGTATAAATGTATGCTACTCTAAATTCTGCTGTTTACTTTGTTCCACTTCCTGTACATTTTGCATGCAAGAAGAGAAATAACGGCAAAGAGAATTTTCCACTGATATTAAAGTAGCAAACTTCTGCACTGACCGACATAACATTGCTTAATATTGCTAACAGGATATCAGTTTTTTTTTTACTTGATGTTTCTACTACTCTTATTATTTGAATACAGTGGTTGCAGATTAAAATTCAGAAACACACAAATTTGTCTAACAAAAACATTAGCAGAATTTGACTGACCACATCACAAAATCTCAACTAGGGTTTTTTTCTAATATAAATAAAAAATAAGGTTAAAGTCTAAAGTGCCAGCTAAATTTATCAGTATAAATGCTACTACCATCCTATAATTCCTATATGATTGTCATGAAAGGAATTTTAAAAAGGCATTCTCTTTACCAAAGGCCCAAAAAACTGATTTAACAAGTATTTGGGTTGTTTGAATCACTTCAGCTACAACAGACCTTTGTTGCTGGAGTGCTATTTAAAAATCTTTCAGCTGGCTTAGCATGAGGCCGACTAATTCCTGTTTTGAGTTTGTGCTGGAGCTGGTGGGATGTAGAAAATTTCTCTTGTAGAGGTGTTCAAATAATTGAACAATACACAATAAGCCTTCACATGTGGGTCAGGCTGAAGGTTTTTGCTTTAACCTTCACACTCTCACAGCTTCAGCATTCTTGAAAGAAAGAATGAACTAGCAGCATAATGAATTCTTTTTAAATAATGTTATTTCTTTCTTTGTGGCATTACAATTTATTGCACTAAAATTGTGGTGACTTAGCTCAGTTTTTTATACATAGATGTAAGATTTTCTCCTTCGAACATTATGACATGACCTTTGACTTTAGACTTTACTCTACTTCCAGTTAAGATGTTTGTTTTAGAAAAACCCTTTGGAACTATTAAAAATATGGGTATAGGTATTTGAAATCACACTTATTTTCAGCAACTGGCTTGCTGAAAATAAGTGTGTACACTTTAATAAGTGTGTACATGAATGTGTACGTGGTCATGAAATGCAGAATATGTTTTTAATGTTTTCCTGTTTATTGCTGTCATCAGAATCAATCGCAGTATAGACGCCATAATCCAGGCTCCCAGTGACTCATGTGAGATTGTAGGATGAAGAAAAGAGGGGAAGAACAAAATCTACGTCATTGTAACGGACATCCAGCCTGATGCCTGAGAATGCGACTTTTTTTTTTGGGTTGAAAAGTACGAATCAATGCATTCATAAAAGTAGACATTGTTGTATGTCGGTATGTGTCCTGAAATACTCTCCAGACCTTTGCTGACAGACGGATGGACAGAGCACCACAGGCAGCAAGAGACAACTTTCCTCAAACGCAGCTGAGGTCATTAACAGGGACTGTGATCCACAACAGCAGCCATTACTATAGAAACTGTGATCCCTGATACTGACATGCCATAATGTCCAGACTGTGTCAATAAGACAGAATGACCCATTTCAGTAGTCATTACATGGAAACCATTGAGTCTGTGGATTTGAGGGCAAATGGAGAGAGAGAGTGAGGGGAGGCTGAGGAGCAGACGGCATCAGGCATATTGTTAAAGTCTAATTACAGGCCAGTGTCCATTCAATCATGGAGCTCGTCATCTGGAAAATGTGTGTCTGCTCAAGAAGCCAAAGGCGAGTTGCTTTGAGTGATTCTGACCACATTCAAGGCTGTGAGCATTAATTACTGAGAGTTATAACAATGGTATGACGTCTGAAAGGCATTTTAAAACATTTACTCAAACACTCATCTTAATAACTTAACTGGCAGTACATATATTTAATAATAGTTTAGAATTAGAAGGTCAAAATTTGATTAACTAGCCAGCAGTGAATTATTTAAGCCCAAAATTCTTCTGGCAGGTTTAGATTTAAAGTAGCTGGTTAATTTGTCAAACATACTTCTTGTAATGAGAAAGAAAATACATATTTGTCAAATTATATTACAATGTACCATGGATTTTAGCCAATTTTAGTAAGGAGAGTTATTTTCTAGGTTTGAAATCCACTTTATGTAAAAATAGCACATCCAAATATATGTCCATGCAAATTGCTTGAGTTTTTTATTTTATTTTACACCACTTCAAGTAATCCATGTTGCTCTAAAGCAGGGGTGTCAAACTCCAGTCCTCAAGGGCCAGTGTCCTGCAACTTTTAGATGTGCCTCTGCTGCACCACACCTGAATAGAATAATT
>CAEFZX010029477.1:0-37778 GCA_903066825.1 Alfaro cultratus
TCTTTTGTTTTGACTTGAATTTGGCTCGTTTTTTGTTAATTATGTCGCCACAGTTACTCGAAATGCCAACAAAAGTAATAGCTCCACTCACGGGGTCGAGCTGCACGTTTTGATATATATATATTGTGAGGGGGCACGCAGCGGTACGGGCCGCATTAACGGTAATAGGAAGCGGCAGTTATTTTTAGGTGAAGAACAATAGGTGCCTGCCATACATTTCTATGGCAGGCCCCAATAAAAAGCAATAAATTTACATAAAATGATGACTTTATAAACTTGTGACTGGAGCTGTAAGTATTGAGCTGTAGTTTAAAGTTTTATTTACATGTAAGCAAGAAAAAAGTATTTTCTTTTTGTCCATGTCTAAAATGTCCTTTGGCAAAATACTTAAAGAATCAAATAATTTAACAATAAAAACAGAAAGCAAAACTCAGCAAGGTGTCAGAGTTAAACCGCTAATATTACAGGCAATACACAACAATCAGCATCTAATGGCTCAACACGCTTCGATATAAAGTCATTTATCAGTCCAATATACACATTACTTACACAGGAATAAGATGCCTCTTCATTTCATGTGTAAATCAGGCAATCTAAATGCAGTGAGGACCGAATGAGACGGCACGTCTGTTGTACTTTTGGTAGCAGATTTTATACAAAAGGTCTCATCACTTTTATTCAGCTATCCTTTTTACAGTCAGCATTAGCTACTCTGCCTTCCACAAAGCAATAACTGCAAAAGCACAAGCAATTTCTAGTTAACATGCACGCTCACCAATGTGAGCAATTCATTAAACAGACAGATACTCTGTGCTAAAGGAGGAGTCATACTTTAAGAGTTAAGGGTTCTTTACACGATATGCATGTAGAAGATGTTGGATGAGTTAAAATGTCAGATCAAGTCACCTCTTTAAAAAATACCACAGATCTTACTTTTGGCAAATACTAAGCTTTTATTTTAAGTGAAAGCTTGAAAAAACTGTCAAAAATAGTTTTAGCATTTAAAAAACCTCCACTTTCTGATTTTTTCTGCTTGCCGTTTGAACGTCATTGGGCCATTCTTTCTTTGTAGGCCAAGAAATGTATGTCATCAGAAAAACTGAGACTCAGTGGAGAGGGAACACTGACTAAACAAAGAAAAGCTTCATGTAATTGGAAACGTTGCTCCTGTGATCACTGGATTGCTTTAGAGAATGCATGTAAACATTCAGGAGAATGTTCAGTTATGTCCAAAGATGCACCGATCACCCTGACCTGCTTTGGATTGCTTCTTAAAAACTATAAACAACAAAAAGTTTGTTTTTGTTTGTTTTTTTATTTGATGCATTAATTGAAGGTGCAACTGGCTTAATAGATCAAAACAAAAATAGTGATGTTGTCTAAAATTGCCCACAGTTACGGAACTTTCTGACTCTGCATCATTGAAATCTACTAATGCAACAAAATCGTAATACAGAGTAAAACAATCCAACTCTTTCTGTGTCCTCCTCACAAAAAGCTCTGATTTGACCTGCTGCATGGTCCTCCCATCACTTTACTGAGGTCATAAAGTGATGTACGTGGTTCCAGTACAAGCTGTGCAGTCCCAATGATGCTCTACTGGTGCTAACAGGTCCAAAATGTGCCAATATCACAAATACAGGCTGGGTCCATGTTTTTATGTTGTTTACACCAAAATCTGACCCTACAATCTGAGTGTCGGAGGTGAAATCGAGACTCTTTTTTTTTTTTTCTGTGATTGTCCAATTTTGGTGAGCCTGTAAAAATTTTATCCTCTGTTTCCTGTTCTTAGCTGACAGAAGTGGCATTTAATGTGGCATTTTTATGCTGCAGCTCATCTGGTTCAAGATTTAAAGTGTTGTATACTCAGAGATACGATAATAACAAATGGATCTTTGAGCTATTGTTGCCTTTCTATCGTCTCGACCAAGAATGAAGATTCTCCTGTGACCTCAGACATTAACCAGGCATGTTTGTCCAAACCTCTGCTGCTCATAGGATATTTTCTCTTTTTCAGATCCTTTTCTGTAAACATACAACAATCCACCCACGTTCAAAGGGATTAAATTCCCTTTTTTCCACATTATGGTTTTGTCTTCAGCAATTCATCTTAAGCATTTCTGGATTGTTATTAACCAATAACATTAAATATCGCAATAAACAGGGTTAGGATCAATAATTTCACTCTGTTTCAGAACCGCAGAGCATTATAAGTCCAACAGCTAGAGAGGAAATTCTGGATAAAACAGGAAAGATCACACAATCAGTTTATCAGTATTTCAGTTATTTAAAACAAAAAATCCTAATCAATAAATAATGATACTGGCTAATATGAAAAGCTTATATTGTTTTAAGTTTTTCAGCCGTATTGTCCAGCCCTACTCCGGATGTCTAGATGAGTTTCTCCCATGTGATTTACTGATTCACTGTTGCCATTAATAATGCAACTGAACAGGTGTGCCTAATAAAGTGGCCAGTGTGTGGATATAAAAAAAAAACAAAAATTACATGGTGAACATTTGCAGCATTTTTGGTGATATTTACCACAATGTACAGAGGTAACATTACTTACTAAGAACGTAAGAATGTTTTTTTGTTTTACTTATTTTCAGTAATATGTTCATTTTCCTTCTAAATGCTAAAGTGTCACCTCCTTAAAAGCAACAACCTGAATAAACAGGATTGTTGCATTTATTGACAGCAAATTTTCCCTAGCAGATTTGTTCACATTTTGTGCTTCATTTCCTTTTAAACTCTTTTTTTCTGGTACTGAAAGCAGCAAACTTCCTCCATTGGAAAGAACTTCCAGACCCAAGAGTGATGCTCGACCCGCTCGACCCGTTGCCTTATGTTTGGGGTCTATCAATTGCCAAGAAACAAATGGTCCAATTCCAATCAGCAGCCAATTTCATGATGTTTTTTTTTTTGTTTTTTTCTGCTTGGACTTCTTCTAGTTAGAAAACTCAGTTTGCTATCCATCTGACAACAACATTGAAACCTTCGCCAAAGCTGCTCAAAACAGGTGAAATGTTCATTCTATTCAACTTTAGTGGACAACAAATCCAGCTTTAGTGAGTCTGCTCTGATGTGCAGCACATATTATCTCTAATTTGCTGCCCTCGATCACTAAACCTACACAAAGGGCCTGAATCATTTCTAAATAGCTTGTGCAATGATCTTCCTATGCACAGAATTTCTCAGCCTCCTTGTTCCCTTGATGCCAGTTCTCATTTGTTCTGCTGCAATACCAATGAAATAGTTGTTTATAAGTCATAGTTTAAATGAAGCACTCGGAGGCAGTGCTGCTGTTGGGTCACCGGAGTGTAATTACAAAGCACAGTAGGGAATGTCTTACAACTTCAATACACAGTTTAGAGACATTAGCATTCCAGTAAAACTGAGGAAATTGTCATTAAAAGTGTGCAACTGAATAAATCCAAGGTCTCACCGTTAGCCGGTTTACAAAATTTTAAATGAGACTGCATAAGAACAAAAGAAAATAAAAGGATATGTGTGCTGTTCATGTGACAGAAAGTGTAACAAACACTGAAAAGCAACAATATCAGAAAAATTCTACTTATCAATTTTTCTTTTTCAGCTCGTAGTGTTATGGAACAGGGGGCCGAGTCAGATGGTGATCACTTTTCTAATTAAGTAACTTCCCACACACACCAGCCTACATATGGTACAAGTACGTGTTATCTTTAATATTAACTAACAGAGTCAACATTCAGGGAGTATATGGAAAATAAACGTCTAAGCTTCAAAGTTGAAAGGAAGATCTTAGTTAGTCATCTCTTCTCATCCTGGTGGTCTGCAGCCTGCAGGCATTTAAACCATTAAGACGAGTTAGAAAAGCTGCTTACTTTGTGAACAGTGGGTAATTTAAAATCTAAATTCGCTCCATGAAAATATTAAGTTTCACGTAAAGGCTGGCAAAGTATCCATATATTATAAATTTCCCTAAAATTATTTAAATAAGGATGTCAAGAAGATTTGCTACTTAATAAAGAGCAGCAACAATGATTGCAAAACATAAATTTTTCATTTCAGAATGTATGTATTTTGTTGACTCTATCAAAACAAAATTTCCATCCAATGATGACTGTAGAAAAACTACAATGATAGAGCAAACAACTCCACACTTTGATATGTCAAGGCAGTTTAAACTGCTTTACACCATAAACACATAATACAGTAGCCATTTATATAAAAAAGAAATAAACTAGTTTGTTCCAGATTTGTGGCACATAGAAGCTAAATGTTCTGGTTCTGATCACAACATAGGCCTTTGCAGAATAGCTGAAATTATACTGAGATTGAATCTATAAACAGGATTACTGAGTTTATTAAATATGACATCTTTTATTGCAATTCCTGTCACTGGATTCTATTTAGGGGTATCAGAGTAAAAGCATAAGATTTTTTGAATAAAAAAGAAAGTTACACAGCAACTTCCTTCCACTTTACAACTTATTGCATAATATTCCAGTAAAATATATTAAAGTTTATAGTTGTAACATGATAAAATGTGAAAAATTTTAAGAACTAAACTTTTACAAAGGCATTTTATGATATCGTCTTTTCAGTGGTGCATGTCTGAGACACCTTACATGGAGGATATTCTAAACACCAAATCTGAGTGTGGAGGAAAAAAATGTCTACGTTAAGCTCCTGTATTGATTACAGAGAAGATCCCATTCATGCTGTCGCTTTTTTTCTAATTTTAAACTGGGTGATGATAATATTTACCTTGTCAATTTTCTTGTTAGTGTGAATATGTGTGAGGACTAATAGCCAGCAGTCAGGAACTCGCTGTCGTGACTCTTCTGCTGCTCTGTGTTGACATTACAACACACTTCTGAATGGTAACAAGCCCCCTAGCTTGGAGTTGGACACAAATACACATCTTTATAAACGCATCATCAGACTGTGTGTGGCATTCACCCCGACTGACGTGCAGGCAGACAACACACACTCTCTCCTTTCTGAAGGATTTGATGGCAGCAAGCGCAGCTTAGCTTCACTTATGGGGAGACTGAAACCCTCATGCATTTTGATATTGTCTTAGTTCATCTTGCTTTCTCTTTGTTTACAGCATGAATCTTAAATATGCAAAATATCAGCTCCCTGTAGTCTTACTGTTGCTTGTTTATAGGTTGTTTATAGGTGGATTTTATGTGTCTGTCTCTGAAGACCATTTCTCAGTAGAAAGAGTCGTTTTCCTATAAAGTTGTTGGTTGATTTTCAGCATCTTCCCTTGCCACATGTTGACATTCCTTTGAGCATTTAGCCACAAATTGCCTACTGAAATGCATATCTGTGTTTAAATGTGGCCACATGCTTTGAATGCTATAAAATTTAAAATTGTTCTACAAGTTTCAGCAGGATTCAACTTTTATAAAAAGTATTGTTTTACATGTTTGTTAAAAATGTCACTATATTGTGGCAGTGTGGTATGAGACAGATAATCTGTGAAAAGATGGAGGTTCTCTGTATTTTCCCAGTGCTCCCAGTCCTAATTAGAATCAACCAGTCTGAGCCAGAAGAAGGGTCTTATCGCTGTCAATCACCATGGCAGCTCATCCTTCTTTCTTTTCCCCCTTTTAGTCTGTTCTAAGCTGCAGCTAGCACAGCCTGTCATGATTGCTCAGGCTAGCTAGCATGGAGACCGATGATGGCGGATAAACAGTTTTCCAGAGAAGATGCCATTCATGCATCTTCTCTACAGCACTACACTACCGCATATTTGAAAATGCAGTAGTGTAACAGTTGTTTCTCCACCATTAGCACATTTAGTAGCGAGCACATGAGGATGATTGAGAGCGCTAAGACCCTCCTCCTGGCTCTGACTGGTTGTTTTTGGTCGACAGCGGTGCATTTCTTCAGACAGCAATAGCAGTTCAGGGAGGGGGTAGAGAAGATTGATCTTTTCACAGATTATCTGTCTCATATGGTTTCACATGACAAATTTAACAAATATGTAAAAAAATAATAATTATATTTTACTTTACACCTAAATCTGTCTTCAATTATTTTTAGATTAACTATTTGTCTTCTGATCAAAACAACACATCTACAAAATTTAATCAAGTAAAGATTAAACTTTAAGTTCAATGACTTTACTTTTCTGATATTATTTATATTAATTTAGCTTATTTTTTCTCCAATTTCTCCAATTTATTATTGAAGTTCAATGAATTCCACAACTTATAAATCAATGTAAACATTTTCCTATCCCATGTCAGGGATATATAATTTCTGTAATAGATACAGTGTATGTAATTTAAACGTCATTCTAAGTAATGATTACTGATTAATTCTGTTTTATTTAAAGAACACACGTCTGAAATAAACTTGCTGAAGTTGGAATTATCTGGAAAAACTTTAGGCATTAGTTTTTTTCTGTTAAATTTATACATCTGGGATGTAACGTGTCAACATTTGGAGTCAGAAAAAAATATATATTTTTTTTTCAATATTTTATCAGCTGGGATCTCAAATGCTGAATCACTGATAGTGAGATTGCATATGTGGATACTAGTTTTATGTGTTTGTGATCATATGTGCGCACATCCTTTTGCTACCTGCCAGCAAAGCGTTACAGCTCAGTGACTGACTGATGGTGCTCTCTGATTGGATCCTGGTTGCCACGATGTGGGACATTAGCCTCATGACTGGTGACTCGCAAAAAAAAAAAACATATTCTCTAAGAAATATTTTATTTGGTCTTCCAAAAATATTAATTACTAAAAATAGTTATTTTCGGTTGTGAGGGTGAAGCGTTTTTATTCCTATCACCCGTTGGCTTAATGGTGGGATCAACGCTTGCACCAATAAATGAGAAACAAACGAATCATTGCCTTTTCAGCACTTCTAGTCATCAAAAGTAACTTAATGTCCAAACTCAAGCAGCAATTCACCACATCCTGGCATCCAGTGGCGGCGTGGAAACATGACATCATTCACAATCCTCCTAATGACCCTATTCGCAGAAGAGATTAGTTGTAAATGAACTAATCACTTGTAAGTTGCACATTGCTACATTGGCGGGAAGAGAGGAAAAAAATGGATGAATTAGGAAGCAGTTACAATGATAGAGGGGAACTAGCAGTTAGTTGTGCAATGAGAGAGATTCAAAGTTGTGTTTACCCGACTGTTTTATGTTTTCTCCACATGTCTTTTCTGCCTCAGTGCAAAAACTTTCCACTGCTTTAATGAGTTCGGAGACTTTAGTGGTGCAATCTGGGGTGAAGAGGTAACTTTTTAAAACATTTCTGTTGCCAATTAATCATCAGTGTGATCCAACTAATGGCAGCCAGAAGTGAAATATTTCTTGGATGTAAACCAAAATTTTGCCATCACTGAGTAAAAGACATGATTTGCCTTCATTAAGTCCAAGATTCTTGTTTTACAATCACTCTTCACATTTTATTTATGACAAGTTTTTTAAGAACTAATTATGCCATTTTCATTGCCACACTACTAAAAAAATGTTTTCTGTAGGTCTAAGCCATGTTGGTTTTATTTCATCCTTTCAGCATTTGTAAAAAACAAAAAGGTGCAACATTTTTTAATCGTATCGTTTTAAGTGTCAGAACATGATAAAAATGATCTGGATTACTGCAGGTGAATGTATAAAAAACACACACTGTCAGTATTTATTTACCAAAGCAAAGTCAAATTGGAAAAGCAAAGTTCACATCATGACTTAGTAGCTTGTAGAACTAGATTTACAAGACTGAACTCATTATTTTGCTTTTGTCTGATTAAAAATATGTTTTTGTGTATTGAACTGTTAAACTCCATACAAATTTCAAATTTTGTTGGTTATTTCTCCAGTTTGTTTTTTTGCAAAAGTATATCCATTGGGTGTGTTTTTATACTTTATAAGAATGTTGCTTCCTCTGGGGTGTTTTTTCTACCTTTCACCTTCTCATTTGTTTTTGTCTGTTTTCTCCTACCATTATTTGTGTGGTACTTCCTGTTATATCCTCTAATCAGTTCGTTTGGTGCTTCTTTATTAAAGCTCCTATTATTTGACATTCAAGTCCTCCGTGTCTGTCTGAATTTAGGTCTGTAATGTTTCACAGAGGTGTTATTCAGCCGGCGATGCTATGATTTGTGTAAACCTATGTGATGTGTTGGCTTGTTCAACATTTTTTAGGTTGCCTTAGGGGGTAGAAAAACAAATTAAAATTGGTCTTTTAGGCCAACTCGATGTTATTACTTCAGTCAAATAGCACTGTTCCAGTCAACTGAACTCATAAAATCTCAGTAATTAGAAAAGCCACCCACATTAGCACACTGCGAGCACAGTAACACAGTACGAGTTGAGGTGACCTAAAAACTAGTGGAAGGAAACTCAAACACACATGGAAATTACTCTTTAAATTTAAATAAATTAATTTACTGACCAAAAAATCCTTTGCCCTCAGTCTCATCCTGTAAATTAAAAAAAGTTGAGTTTGAATTAAATAAGACATTAAGACAAATTCAGCACAGAGGAGATGGTGGATTAGAAGTGGAATTTTATCTAACCATGTTTGGGTGAAAATGAAGTGTTTCAGGTCAAGGACTTTTGTCAGAGGAGTGTGTTTTTACACAGAAATGTCCGCAGGGTGGCTAACAGCTTGAAGTAACACACACACTGTGACACACACTCTCTCACACACACACACGCAGGCACACATATTACATCTTCCTATCTTCACAAGGACTTTGCTTTGATTTCTATTCATTTTTCATTAATTTCTATAGACCTTTAACATCAAACTAACCCTAACCCTACCCATCACTAGTACATGGCTAACCCGAAACCTAAACTCACACCTTTGTCCTAAACCCAACCCAAGAGCTCCTTCTTTTGGGACTCAAGCCTCAGTCATCATAAGTTCTTACAACGTAGTATTTGTTGAAAAATGGGCCTTGCAAAGTGAGAAATGCTATAACACACACACGCGCCCACACATGGAGTATTGCTGTTAGCAGTGTGGATAGCACTATCAGACCATGTGGTGTGGTGTTAATAACACCTTCGTCCATTAGCACTCCAGTGCTAGGCACCTTTAGTTCGCACACGCACACACACACACACACACACATGTACCACTGAAAGGGATGAAATAAACCAATTCAACTGTGCAACAATTATCTTTAAAATTTTAGTTGTAAACATTTCACACAAAATAAATTTTTATACCATCGTCACCTTTTTTTTTTTTCATTTCAATACTGTAGGAGGACAAAAGAAAATAATATTCCTGCATTTAACGCTCTAGCATACACACTGATAGTCATCAGAGAGCTAAAACTGCCATGCATTTTTAAACATGACATAAAACATGAGCTCCACAGCTCACACATTATAAACATGGTATTCACAATGCTTCACTTAATCTACATTTATTCCACCTTGTATTCGATTAATTCCCTTCCTCAAAATTCTATGCATAACTAAATCATTATGATTAGGTGGATTTATTTTTAGTGTTTTGCAACTTTATTAAAAATAGAAAACCAAATAAAATCACATTTTCATAAATATTCACAGTTATTGCCTAATACTTTTTTATGAAGATCAGAATTGAGATGCTTCTACAGCTTAAAATGGAGTTTACCTCCTGATAAAATCAGCTGATTGGAATTAATTTGGAAAGGCAAACACCTGCACAGGTCACATGAAATCAAGGCTTCACCTGTAGATCTCTGAGACAGGATTGTCACAAACCTCTGCTGCTTTGAAGCACCAGAAGTTTTTCCACAATGAGCTTTGTGGCCTTCATTAGTTGTAAATAGAAAGAGTTTGGATTGACCAGATCTCTTCCAAGTAATCAGACAAAGCCCCACTTTGTCCGGTGGTCTCGGTTTGTTTTAAAAAAAACTCTGACACAGTTCACTTCTGGTGTGAATCCAGACCAGCCTTGATACAGACCAACTGGGAAACGTCTGATTGGACGTCACGAGCCGTTGTTGCTGGCGATTGTGGTAAAATTGAGCCCTTCAGTGTTGCTAACGCTGCATGTTCTGAAATCACTCCTGATCTGATCTGCTCTGCTTAGCGATGTTGCTGCATCGACATTGTGTGTCACCCAGAGCATCTTGTCTTGCAGGTAACTTTTTCTGATACGGTTGCAAAATTCATATCACATCGCAATACTGGCGTTGTCTGAGCTGCTCTTGACATTCAAAATGGAAATGCTATTGTACAAACAGCACAAATATGCACAACAGAAATGCATCAAGCAGGACTTACAAAGTTAGTTTTTTTTCTGTCCTCTGTCAGATGGGAGCAATGATCATTGTCTGCATAGCTTAGTTTAGAAATTATAGGCCACTTGCATAAAAGCAGAATTTGAATGCAAACTGCACCAAACATAAAAAATAATGTCCACTCGGACCAAAGAACTTAGTCTTATATTACAAAAAATCAGCATCAGTTGCAAACTGCAAAACAAAAATACGTTTAATTTGTTTAGAAATGGTTGTATTAAAAAAATGTCTCTTGCACTTTTTCAGAAATTTTGACTGATGTTGTTTGTGTTTTCCAGTGTATTGCAGATCAAGTGATTATCAACTGAGTCAAGCCATGATGAAGAGGAAATTATTACTTTGACTGACAACAACACATTTATCACAATCTAATGGGTAAGCAGAGGAAATAGAAATTTGATGGAAAGAAAGTGGAACTGTTTTTCTATCACTGTAATATATCTACCCTAAAAACATACATTTATTTTAGCGAAGAGAGAAAAAAAATATTAAAAGTTTGCAAAAGTCTTCTTATAAATTTTGCCTTAGGGAATTCATGGGGATGATACCTATACCCTGCAGGATATATCCAATATAACTTATTCTTGGATAAGCTTGTAATAAATAAAACCTGGCAGAATCATATGTTGTATCTGTCTATTGCTGTTGCTTCATTACAATTTCTCATTTCTGCCATGCAGCAGCTCCCGGGTGGCCAGCTGGAATTTACACTGATT
This sequence comes from Alfaro cultratus, assembly GCA_903066825.1. Taxonomy (NCBI): domain Eukaryota; kingdom Metazoa; phylum Chordata; class Actinopteri; order Cyprinodontiformes; family Poeciliidae; genus Alfaro; species Alfaro cultratus. The sequence continues at coordinate 10,989 of CAEFZX010029477.1, forward strand.
CTGTATGCAGCGTTGCAATGCTTTGCTTTATTGTCCAAGCTAGGCAGTTATTAAAACAGGAATGGCTGTGATGTGCTTTCTGATTGGATGGTAAAAGATTACAGGCGTGATGAATAATAAAATATAATGCACTAATGTGAGGTTATTCTGGGATGCCAAAGCGTGGACCGCCGTGGGACCGGTGCAAAGAGCATAAACGGGCAGGTTCAGAGACCAAAGAGAAAATTATGTTAGATTTCTATTTTAATTCCATGCTTCTTGAACTCCTCCTGTGTCTTTAGAGGCATCTCATAACTGACTGGCGGTGCTTCAAAAACAGATTTATGGTTGAGTGGAAGGAGACTTTCTTTGCCCTCTCCTCTCCAGAAGCTGCAATCTCTTTGTCTGTGTTGAAAATGTAACTTCGACTTCAAATATTTGAGCTAGTTCGGGGGCATTTGATTTACTTCAGCAGACTGGAACAGACGCGAGACACATTACAGGCGAGATTAAAGTAAATCAAGCACTCCGGTTTCTGCTGTGTTTGCTGGAGGATCAAGCCGTGGGGAAGGAATGGAGCTCTCTGTCTTGATCAAGATTTAAAAGGCTGTGTGTGTTTGTGGATGTGCGAAAAAAAAGTGTAAAAAAGTGTACTTTGAGAGTCACAAGGTTGAGACCAACATTTACCATTTCCTGCATGTAGCCCACCCTTCTCGCTGCTCTCCCCCTCTGCTACATGCTGTGGGAAACCAAACCACACTGCCGTGAAATGATCTTTTAAAAAGTTGACCTGTTTTGGTTATGGGAGGCCTCTACGGACCCACTCGAGGTTGAAAAAGGATAATGTTGAACTAAATAATAACTTCACATCCTTTTACTCTACATCATGTTTTGACTCAGGGATTAAATTTCACACCCAAACAATGCCAAGGTCTTTCATGTACGTTTTCTGTATGAAGGGTTTGAAATGCCACTGCAATAGCAAATAATAAACAAGTAATTCTTGCATCTCCTAAGATCACTCCAGTTTGGGTGCTATTATATGTGCGTACGCGTGCATTTGTGGGAATTGTGGATCGAAATATCGCCAAGCCAAAGCCCTCTACTTCCCTCAAGTGGGCAAAACACAGAACTGTGGGACTCACCTGGGAGACAGCAGGAGCCCTTTGTAGGTATGTCACTCTGTTGGTGTGTGTGAGCACCTCATGTTTTTTACTGAGGTCTTACTCTTCCATTTGTGTGTTTGCACAGCATGTTGACTTGTAGGCGTGGGTGTGTGTGTTTGTGTGGTTCTGGGTTCACCTCATGCTTCTTATTTAAACCAGAGATTAGCAGATAGAGAGAGAGCAGCAGAGCAAAACGACCAAATACACAAATACTGTGGAAGAGAGCTGGATGCGGTGGCAGAGGCATGGAGCGGGAAATAAATGAACAAATACCAGAGTCAGTCAGCGTGCAGAATTAAGTAAAAAAAAAAAAAGAAAGAAAAGGGAAACATTGGTCAGTTCACACACAACCGAAAAGCGTAGTGAGTGAGAGATGAACTGGGGGAGAAATAATGATGTTAAAGAAGCAGCTTTTTAAGGTTGCTGTAATGACCACATATATACGTGATTGATAGATATTTTTCCATTACTTATTGCAATTTATTCCATTCATACACATAAAATCACAAGACGTGATAAGTCAAAATGTATTAACGTATTTCATAATATGTTATTGGGTCAAACATATTGGCTTGTCAATAATTATCATCTTATCATTTACTACAAGTTCTAACTTTCAAACATTTTTTATTACCGTCTTAATCAAGAGTGCAAATTGACCATCCAGATGCGTAATTTGTTTACGGTCTTGGCACAGAGGGGTGAAAATCCCCTTCTCTGACTGCAGCAGAGCGGGACTAAAATGGCTTTTTAATGGAAATTGGTAAATTGATGCATGCTTTCACATCAGAGCATTTAATATCAAGTAAAACATCAGAAAACTTTGCTAGTTTGGATGCAAGTTACATTAAGAGAGGTCTGATATGTAAAAATAAAGACAAATTTGCTAAGGTGACAGCATTCAGTGGGTTGGCAACATAAACTAAGTTGGTAATGCAGTAGTTTTTTGTGTGTGGTTAGAATTTTTGTTGTTTTGAGATATTTTACTCACTACAACAGTTTAAGATGCTTGAAGGCGTCCTGGTCTGGGGTAGGGATGAGAGTGTATGTTTTTATATATCACAGACGTCTTAAAAAGGTACAACTCCTTTAAAGTCTTCACAAGTTAAAAAGTGACTGCTTTACTACTTCAACTTGGTTCCACCGCTTCAGCATGGTAATGAGATTTGGATTATGACAGAAATCTTGAGATCCAGGACAGAGACAGCTGAAATCAGCTGAAATCAGTTTCCTGCAGCCATGGAGATAAGATGAGAACCGTCGACATCCAGATTACAGCTGAGGTGGTTCTGGTATTTAATCAGGCTGCCTGATCACTAAGTGATCAACAAGTGTCTTTTCAACCATTTAAAAATTTAAATACATGAGTTTCAGATAGCATTAATCCAATTTACACTGTGGTCACTCAGATTGAATTTTACTTAATTTAATCTGATGCACTTTGTCTCAATATGCTGCTGAGTTAAATGTTAGCAGAATAATACACTTTGTAGACTTTTCACTCTAATGTTAGACTCTAATGTTGACTCTTAATAAATTTAAGGCTGGACAATAAATCTGTAAAAATATATACCACTATAAACACGTGATCAATATCAATAGATAATACGTCCAATAGAATATTAACTGCACGGCATTCTGGGGGATGTAGGCAGAGGAAAGGCTTTAGCTCCTCAACCTCTCACAGAAAGTTTGGTGGCCTCAACTAACTCACTCACTGGATAGTTGCCTAGCAACAACATGTTGAGCAACTTGCGCAGTAGCAATTTGAGTTTTCGCCAACGTGCCTGCTTGAAAATAAACAACAACTGGATAAAAGAGGGAAGTCCAGCCAGTATTTCAGATATTTAAAGAAAAAACTAACCAATAATTACTGATATCAGCTGATATGAAATGTTTATATTGTGATACGTTTTGAGTCATATTGTCGAGCCCTAACTGAAATATTTTGTTTCTGTGTCCTTTTAGTCTTTCGTAGAGACTAAAAGCCCCAAACAGGCCAGAATCAGACCCAGAAGGAGCTGAACACTTCAGCATCTGTCTGCTCTAGATCTACCATGGCAGAAAATGAAAAGAGAAATTATAGAAAGGGAAAAGAAATGACAGAAGACGATGACAGAAAACCATAAAGAGAAGATAGAAAGGTTGAGTGGACATAGAAAATAAAACAACTAAAACATTTAAAAAGCAGTCAGAGATGCAAAATGATAGAAGTGAGCAGATATTTAGGGAGCAGGAATAAAAGCCAGACAGAGGGAGTGAAGTGCTGAACCGTTGATGTGGAACTCATCTCTCTCCATTGTTGACGCTCCATGACCTGTTTCAGACACACACACGATGCATTTTAAGCAGCTTTGAACCTAAACTCAAACATGCACTGAACAACAGGAGGCAGATAATAAATCACTGTTAGAACAACAAGTTCATCTGATGTTCGTAGGTTTGTATTGAAGTATTTTAAAATAAGGTTTAAATATTTTGGTTACAAATAATGGAACATTTTAAATGTATTTTAGCTGCTTGATTTATCCAAATAGCTTAAATGAGTTCATGACTAAAACTAAAACATGACTTCTGAAATTACTGAGATTCTCTGAGTAATTTCCACGACACCAAACAATTAGCAGGGAGAGTCTGTAGGTAAAGCATTAAGTTATTTATTATTATTTATTTGCTTGGAGTGAAAAGACAAACTGTATTTTAAAAGTAATATACTTTGACTTAGACATACATTTTTGGCAGAATTTCTAAGTTCAGACAAACTTTTTCTTTTTTCTTTTTCTGTTCAAGGAAACCTTCTGATTCTGCTATTTCTTTTAAAATTATATATCCTTACTAAACACCAAGAATGAATACATTTTCCCTGACTTATTTAAGCATTTATGGTGCTGGTCAAAGGTGGTGGAGTATATGCATAAAGTTAAGGTTTAGTTTTTAAATCAAGAGTTTCCAAAATATGTTGAAAATTCATCCAGTTGAATGACCCTATAAAGATAAATCTAAATTTCAAATAAAGTTTTGTAGGACATAAAACCAAAACAAACACTAAATAAATTATTATTATGGAAAATCAACGTTTTTTTTAGCTTTACATTATGTTACAATGTTATGGTCTCCTGTTCCAACCATTCGGGGTGCCTAAAAGAAAAACGCTTGCTTGCAAAAGTCTCCTCCTACTCTTCCTTCACTCAGCTCCTCCAGACTAGCGACAGCAGCAATTAGCAAACACCTGGTGAAACTGTGAGTCTTCCGACCTCATTGTATGAACTTCTTCTGAGTCTACCGCTCCTAAGAATGCTTGCAAACATCATTATGGAAACACATCATTATGATGACGTGCTGAAGGCGGATTTTTGGAAAGAGCAGGAGCTTCTTAAAGAGACAGGGGCGAATTTAAAAGCATCAAATTCTTTGACATATTCAGCACTTTTACAACAACTTAGGTTAATGTAGTTAGTAGATCATGCTATAAAATGTCCTGGAACACAGTAAACATTTTTTTTAAGTTCTTTTTTTTCTTTTGCTTTATTCTTTATTCAACATGAACTTCAGTAGTGTTGCAATATGATATTAATGTTTCAAAGCCATTGACCTGGAAAGACAAGCAAATTTACTCTTACTTACAGTAATTGGTTGAAACGTTTTTCTCTCTCTATTCCGGTTGTTTTAAAGGCTGTTGAAAATAGATTTTAAGGTGAACCTGAAGTTAAACTGAGTCATTGAGGCACACAAATACATACATCCACACACACACACTCTCTCTCTCTTAGGTAAATCTCGGACAGACAGGGCTTTTAAAGGTTTTAGAGTGTAGAAGCACTTATACAGATTACCTCCATCTCTTCACTTTAAAGGTTCTCCAACACACACACACACACATTCTCTGAGTCTCCCTAACATTCAATTACCTCTATCTATTCACTATAGCATTCTGTACTATCACACACACACTCAAAGAGTATAGGTGCACACCAGTGTGAATGAAAATCAATAAAGTCTGAGGTAATTGAACAATTGTGTGTGTGTGAGTGTGTGTGCTTGTATTTTATGCTTTGTAAGGACCATTTTCCTAACAAATACTACATTGTGGGGACCGAACAGTTGTTTTTGGGATAAGTTTAGGATAAGAGTCATATAAATAAATGAAAAATAAATGAAAGTCAGTGCAAAGTCTTTGTAGAGATAGAAAGACATATAACGTGTAAGTGTGTGCGTGCGCTTAAAGATGAGAAGCTGTCTGTGGGATGGCCCTGTATTGTTTTACGAACCGTCTTATAATCTTCTGCTTCGGGTAATTTCCAGAAACTGCCACATTTCACCTTGTCTCTGAAGAGCTTGTGTTTTTTTTATTTTATTTTATTTACATGCTGAACTATTAAATCTAGCTTAATTTATCCAAAGGCCGTTGCCTTTAAACTTCTGTGTTGTGCTAACAAAAAATAATTAAAAGGAAATGTAAACAATGTGAAATAAAACGGTCTTTAGTTTCTCACCACCATGCAGAGAATGTTGAAAATGTCGATAAGCAATTAGTAGTTAATGTTTATGACATCTAGTGTTTGTGAGGTCACCTACTGAGCAGATGCAAAGATTTAAAATTTGGAGGCAAATTTATGCACTGTAATTTTTCAGATTATTGTACTGTTGTCACAGCGCAGCAATCTGATGAAATATTAACAAACTCGGACAGTAAAACTCACCATATACACCATGGCTCTATGTAAAATAAGTAAGGAAATTATAATCAAGTAATAGAACTACTTCAACCTATTTTTACTCAAGTAAAAGTAAAAAAATAGCTGTCAAAGAAATTGCTCAAGCAAAAGTAAAAAGGTATTTTGCATAGAATCTACTCAAATACTGAGTACCGTATTTGTCGGTCTATAAGGCGCACATAAAACCCCTATATTTGAAAAAAAATCGGCAATGCGCCTTATATTCCGGTGCGCCTTATGTTTTATTACAACTTTGGTAAGCGACAAAGCCACTCCCCTTGATTGTTGAAGCATAATCGCTGCTGGTCAGAAACCTCGTGGAGTCAAATTTCTATGCTCTCTAGACAGACTTGTTTTGGGGTGGCGAAGCACTTTTCCTGAACAGCCAAGCAACAGCAATGAGACTGAATCGGATGATGAGGAGAGGGATCCGGGCTTGCTTGGTGCCGCTATCACCCAACTGTTAAATTCCGACACCGAAGACGAGGAATTTGATGGATTCGTAGAAGAGGGTTTGTGTAATATTGACAGTTATTGTTAATGATTTGAATAAAGTCTGACCTATCCGACTATTTTGTTTCGCTTTATGCACATTGTAATCCTGTGCGTATGAAAATAGATCCGTTCACTGATACTGCGTCTTATAATCCGGTGCGCCTTAAAGTCCGAAAAATACGGTAACTGATTAAACTATCAATCATTTAATATTGATAAATTACATCATCAGATGGACCAAAATATAAAATTAGTTGTAAATTTTGGCAGTTTAAGGACCAAAATGACAATAATACATGTAAGTAAAAAAAATAACAAAATAAGGCAAAAGAACATTTTTCCAAATCAGTTTCTTTCAATGAAACAATGATAAACTTTCACAAAAACTCCAGGTGTGTCTCTGTGTCTGGTGAATTTTTGGTTAAAAAATGTTTGTTTTTTTCATTCAGTGGGTAGAAAATCCAAAGATTTTACTCAAGTCAGAGTAGCAATGCTTCAAAATAAAATTACTCAAGTAAACGTAAAAGTACAGCGTAGTAAAAAATACTCCTGAAAGTAAATTTTTTTCATAAAAGTTACTCAAGTAACCAGTTACTACCCAACACACACACAAGGCTTTTATTTCTGTGCTTCCATTAGGACTTACTGTCATGGAAAGGTGTTGGGGTACAATAGTAGCCCGATCGTAATAGGAGCTGGTAACTGTCCAATATGTCTTGGAAGGCTATTACAATCAAGTGTGTGTTCATGTGTGTGTGTGTCTCTGGGTCATTGCTCTCAAATCAGGTCCTGCTCAGCACCGTTTTGATTTCCCCGCTGAAATCACCAGCTGTACCTGCTGAGTAGAGCACACTTGCACACATATTGTGTTTAATTGTAATGGGGCTTTTTGGGAGCCACATAACACAAGCTGTCCGTTCCTCCATCACAGCTCAAATGAAGGGGGAAATCAGATGTCAGCGTGTGTGAAAAGAAGTACCCATCTCTGCTGTCTGCGCCTCCTTTCTCTTGTTGCTCAACTTTTTCTTTACTCTTTTCCTGCTTTCTGTATCTTTTCCACCACAATGTGCATTATAAAAACCCTTTGTTGCCTTAGGAATGGGGGATTTTATTAAATGTCTGACATCTGTGAAAGAATAAGTCTATTTCTAATTCCCAGCACGGATGAGAATAAACATTCAGCAAGTAAATAACAAACTGAGGGATGCTTCAATCTTTATCTTTACTTTTTTTTTGCGGTGGATTTTATCTTGAGATGACAAAAACACTTGTTAAAACCAGAAAAATCACGCAATAACCACCTCATCACCAGGAAAATACAACGTCTATTTCCAGTGGTTTTCATTTTGTGCACTTTTTTTAAAAATCCATTCTCATTTTTCACAAAACGCAAACATTGCTTTCGAATAATTTTTCTCAATCCTGGTCCTCAGAGACCATTGCTCTGCATATTATAGGAGTTTTCCTTTTGCCACAAAGGCCTGAATGAATGGGTGACTAACAGGCTTCTGCAGCCCTTGATGGCATGCAGGAGGTAATACTTTAATTTGAATCAGATGTGCTGGAACAGACACACATCTAAAATATGCAGGGGAGTGGTTCCTGAGGAGCAGGGTAGAGCAACACTGCTTTAGAAAAAACTGGGGCCCACTTTACAGTAACATAAAAAGGATTCCTACACAGAAAAATTACATTTTCTCACAGTATTTTATTGGGATTTTATTCTTTTAGACCAACATAGTTTTGTGTCATATAGTTAAGTAAAAGAAAATTAAATCTAGTGCAACCAGTTACCAAGAGGTCAGGGTCAAAGTTGTGGAGAAGCTTAACGCAGTGTTGTGTATTAAAGCACTCAAAGCTCTGAACATATCACAGATTACTGTCAAATCATCTCACTGTAAGTATGGCACAACTCAGTACTGTCCAACCTTAGATAAGCAGTGAAGATGCCTTAGTTAAATCTCTGATCTGACTATTACAGAAAAGTGGCAAAACAAAGGAGGTTGCTCAAAGAAAAGTCACACATTTCTGTTTTATGTGTCCAAAAGACATTTAAAGAACTCAAGAAACACATGGAAAAATGTGCCATGATTTGATCAACATGAAAAATGTCCATAAATAGGTAAAAACTGATACTATGCAACACTCTGTACTGCAAAAACTGAATTTCTGCACCAGTTAAACTGACTTAAATTAAGAATTTTAATCAGGTAACTATGTTAACTTCACTTGTTAGAGAAAATGATGTATCAAATCTGACATAAAAGGAAGTTGATTTTTTAATGTAACGCTTTGACATTGGGCCTCTGTCTCTTTAAAAAGGCTCCTGTATTAACATTTTAGCAGCATTTCTATCAGCATTTCACTGTTTGTAGCTCATATGATGAGCTCAGCTGAGGCACAGTTCCACCAGATGTTTGCTAATTGCTGCTGGCTAGTTTGAAGGAGCAAAATGGGAGCGCATCTCCACACACTCTTAGACTCTCCTCCTGGCTCCGATTGGTTGTTTCTAGTTAGCACTGGGAGAAGGCAGAAGACCTCGACTGTTTCACAGACAGTCTCATACCATAATGTCATGAAATAGTGTCAGTTTCAATAAATATTGTAAAAATTATTTTTTTTTTATAAAAGTTACATTCTGCAGTTTTAGGGTTCCATATTATCCCAGTTACCAAGAAATAGGTATTTAAAACCTTAATCCATTCATTTTAGACTACAGACTAATTGCTTTTATCTCTTCTCTATTTGCCCACACGATGTACAATATTGCTTCACAATTTGATCCTTCATGGAACCAGATTTTCACAGAGGATCCATCCAACACCACACAGCTGACCATGATGTCTCAGCAGAGGATGCATTTCCTCCAGGAGACATACATGTTAGGATTCCACCCTCCATCATCACCTTTTAACAAAGGCCCACAGAGGGAATCCTGACAAGCCACATCACATCTTGACAAGGCACCGCTGTGCAGCTAACACTAAGACTCTGTGGTGAGTTTCCAAGAGAATTATCAGGGTCTCACCTTTGTCCTTGGATACAATTTTAAAGGAGATATATAAGAAGATACAGCTGTGTATTTTTTCCTCCTTTCACTGCAGCTATGGGATCTGTATTCCCAACTGGAGGGAGACATTAAAAAGAAAGATGTTGAAAACTCAAATGAGAAGGTCAAGCTCAACTTTATCTCTATTCCTTAAAAAGTAAGATAAAAAAAATTAATGTTTGAGACGAGTTGCTTTCAATAACAGAATGGAATCAATATAACGCACCTGGTAAAAATGTGTTAAAACCACTAAAATGAATTTTTTAGAATAATTTTGTATAGTAGCACATTTTCACACAGAAGACTTTAGAAAAATCTAGCCTTTAAATTGAGGACATTATTTAGTGTTATTGTCCCACAGTTGGTGGCACCAGTAGCAATTTCAATAAAAATACATGAAATGTATTAAATTTTTACAGTACATTCAGTGGAACCCCAACTAGCTGCAGTTCAGTATTTGTAGTTTTTTCTGTGGAACATAACTCCAGATTATTTGCAGATTTTTTCTAAAATATTCTAAGGAAAGCGCATCTTGAAAAGTAGAAATACATTTGTGCAATGTTGCTTCACTGCATCAAAGCTATGAATCCTTGACGCAGGAATTGTCAAGGTTCAATTCCTGACAGCAGGATCAACAAACTGTTTTTTTAATTTATTATTTTACCAGCTCTTTAATACATGTAACATAAAATATCTTAGTAAAACAAACACAATTTTGTGCACCATAGACTATGATCAAAAAAGTAAAATGGGTCTTGTTCGCAAATGACAAAATGTTTTTATGTCTGGTGTTTGAAAAATGTCAAGGTCAAGCTGTCTTTGCTGTCTCTATATGTATTTTATAGAGTATAATAATAATAATAATGTGTGTCCGCAGGAGTAAAAGTCATTGGATGTCTGGGGTCGTGTTTACTATCAAAATAAAATGAAATCATAAAAAACATGCGTCTAACCTTTTCCACGCTCTGTTCGATGATTTTAATTTATCGTTGAAAGTTTGTGCCATTCCTCAATTGCAGTCATAAATCATCCCAGTGGCTGCAAACAGCCCACAGGTTGAACTTTGAACTCCTAGAAAACTATAGCATTTTTCCATAGGGTATACATTAAATGAAACATAGGCTCAGTTCTATCGGATTGGAAAGACAAGAGAACATCGCTTTAAAATAAGAGAGACAACACTAGGAGTTAACTTTAACCTGATGATAGGTACAATAAGAGCAATGAAAAATCAAAATGTGTGACACACTTTGTCACAGGTTGCTGGCATGCACAGTGAAGAGGATGGTGACAAAGCTTTAAAAATTTGTTTATTTTTAAGGACTAGACAGGTCTCTGTAAATAAAATTGTTGTAATTGACCTGAGTTTTTAGATGGTTACAAAAAAACAAATATGTATTTTTGAAGCACAATCCCTACAGCCAGGTTTCTACTAAAACAACTACTACTAATTTGATTATTTTTTCCCTCTTCCTCCCTTCCAGTTTCCGAAGTTTTTACTCTTTTGCACCTGAACTGAGCATCTCTTAACCCCTGGTACTACGTAAGAGCTAAATCTCTCATAAAGCCTTATTTTTTTTATCCAAGCTTTGGTATCTTTGGGAAACTGATCTAATAATGAGGGTAAATGCTCATTAGCTGGAGGACAGTTTCACACTATTCCTTAGTGGGGCTTTTAGTGCTGGCATTGGCCAGAAAATGTCGCCAACAAAACGACGGACAGCAGATGACAGTCAGACATTCAGGCAATAAAGTTTTACTAACACTTCTGTCAATGTTTTACTTTTTAGTTTCGTTTTGTTTAATCAGGTTTTGTAAGGTCACAAAGATTTAATCACTTCAATCCATTCATTGTTTAACTGATATGTCTTCCTGCAATTCATATTTGACACTCAGTCAGTTTTTCTTGGTCGCCTAAAGATATGTAACATATTAGAGTTGCATTGCATGCAGAAACTTCAGACTACTTTTGCTTTAACTTTGATTTTGTGCACAGCTCTCAAACTCTAGAGTAAAAAAATCCAATTTATTTTGTGAAAAATTTTAGGTATGCTTGATTATTAAGGCTGAGGTGAAAATGAGGCCATAATGCATGGATATCCTACAGTGTTGCCAGACACAAGGGAGGAGTTGGGTGATTGGTAGTGGTGACAGTGGATGTGCTCTGACTTCCAGAGGAACTCAAGGTCGTAAACAACTGCTTGTCGCCTTCTTTTTAAAACTTACACGCATCTGATCACATAAAAGTTGGACAAACAGGATTCAGAGAAGAAGGGAGAAACATAAAAACTCACACCGAGCTGCTGTATTTGCTCACATAATGTCACACTCTAATGCCCCTCAGTGTTCTTCACAGTTGTTGTGCACAAGCTTGAACAAACCCCTTAGTTATTGTTTGCTTATTTATTTATTTTTTTTATTGTAGGTATTACATAAAACCTGAAGGTGAAGTACTCAGGCGTTACATCTGGATCCAGTTAAAACCCCTCAGATTGTTTTTGCCTCAGTCCTTATGCTGTTACAGTATGCAACTTCAACATTATTTCATAGTCTCCCAACAGATGGGACCAAATGTAACAGGAGAGCCAGGGGAGAAAGAGAAGAGACAGGCAAGGATCTGAAGGATGAAAGAGGGAAAAGCTTAGAAGACAGAGAAACAGAAGAGAGGACAGCAGAGCCGCCTGGAGAAAACAGAGCCAGAAAGGCGAGAAAAGAGCTCAGCTTTGTTTATAATGCCCTCCAGCTATTGTTAGCAGGGAGCTCCAGCTGCCTCAGGTATAATTTTGCATGCACTGGTGAGTAACAGTACGACCTCAGGGTGTGTGAGAGAGTGTGTGAGCTTATGTACCAATAATCACTGGGTGAATGGGGTTAAAAGACCTTAGAAAAGTTGTGCATTTACTGCACAACATTCCCAGGAAGACACTCTCTTCAGTGTTATACATCCATTACATTTGAGAAGATTTCTGCCTGTTGGTCGGTGGTGGCATCCTTTTGGTCACTGGGCTATTACACCAGATCCTGTAGAGAGATGTGAGGTGGAGAGGACAACAGGCAGGACACACTTGACAGGACACCAGTAGAGAGATAACACAAGAAAAGACATCATGAACACAAGATTGAAGGGCCTATTAATCTGCCTGGTGGTGCTTTACCTGTTTTTGCCTTGCTACATTTCATTTAAAATGTATGTTTAGCCTGTTTTTGTACTTGAATTTGTGTCTCTACTGCTTCTTAAAACAGCCCAAGCATTAAAAAGAAAAACCCTTTTTCTGTGAAAAATGTTTTTTTTTATGTTTTTCAGTGCTTGGAAAATGAGTCATTTCAAAAACCTTCCAAATGCAACAAATCAACAGGTGCTGTGCCTCACTTAGCAACTCCAGTGATGCCCAACACGTTACCTAGCAACCCCAGCAGAGGTCCGCTGTTACCTAGCAACCCCAGTAGAGCTTCAGCATGTTTAGTCAGCTGGTTTTACCACTGTACAATTCCTGCTGGAAAAGACAAGTGTTTTGTTGTTGACTTACCATCCAGAAACCACGTGCCGCCTTCTTGTTGGATGTGCAGAAGGCTCTACTAATGCTTTTCAAAGATGTATGGTTGTATAATTGTACAGCTGTTTGCAGCCATCTTCATGTGCAAGTGTAAACATTGAGCTTATTTGGGTTTAAAGTGACACGGGGCCCTAAAAAATCTCATTCTGAAAGAAGCTCAAATAGACAGAGCTGGTCAGACTGAATTCTCATTACCTAATAATTATTTTGTGCAAAAAAAAACATATAATAATGAACATGTTTTGTTCATTAACCTACGAACTTGCTCAAGAAAACAGAATAGGTCAACTTTAAAATATGCTAGAAATTTAAGAAGCTAATTTCAAGCACACTTTTCAGTAAATCAGATGTGATTTATGAAAGGCCAGAGGAAGCTGAGGGGTGGCTTTGTGAGTACATGGAGGAAATATTTTCTGAAAGGTTTCTGTTTCCTCAAAGTAAACATGCTAACACAGCTATCTCATGTTGATCAAATATTGCCTATAAAGTTCTAACACAACCCCATTTCGAAACATCTAATTATAACTTTAGAGATCAACTATCTAACCCTTGGTATATTTAAGCAAATCAATGTCTGAAGTCCCTACAAACTCAAAAACCCAGAAAATAAAAGAAATAAGAAAACTGTCACATTTTCAGACCCTCAAAAAAATTCTAGCATTTCATAACTAGATCTAGAGGCAGAAGGTACATTTTATCTCCAGCTCAGACTTGAATAAATCCAGTTCCTTCTTTTTTATCCCAGTTTTAACTTCTAAGTGTACAGTACTATCTGCACATTTGATGCAGGAACAGCAAATTATTTTTAAATGTTCTATTTGCTTTCCTGTGGGCAGAAAATGACTAAAGAAAAAATTTTGAAAGCTAAGTAGCTTACAATCTTTACTGTAACTACACCAAAACACCTAAAATGAATTGTTTCATATTTAAAATATGGCATCAAGTATCTGCTTTTAAGTTTCTGGAAGCATGTATGATTAACTCTTTTTCTTCTCACGTTAATTCCATTCGTATTATTTTTCCAGCTGCTAGTTCTGTTTCACTTTAAATAAAAACACTTACGTGCTATTAACATCTCTATTTGACTTTATCCTTTAATCATTGAAAATAATCTTTGCTGGTATTTCCTTTCTGATCAGCTTTTTTGCAAGTTTCCACTGGTATTTTCGATTAATTATCCTTGACTAAGTCTGAAAACAACCAATCCAAAAGCGCCACTTGTTTTCCTTAGTGCTGATTGGCTAAGAAGATAAAACAAAACTAAATATTAGCTTCTGCAGCATTGCTAACATAGTTTCCAATGTGCATATTAGTTCATATGGAGGGATGTTTGATGATGGACCTATTAAGTAGAGAGTTACATGAGTTTTTAGCTGTGGTCTTAAATATTCAGTGATTTTATCTATTTACTGGTGGCTGCAAAACCAGGAATCCAATGTAATACTTCCTTGTTGGTAAAATTCAACGAATAAAATTCAAGCTACATGTACCAGACTTGTAAAAAATATACAAACATTAAATATGAACATTTATTTCCTACAAATTATTCTTTTTCACACTAACTAAATGTGCTCAAATATGTTTTAAATAATTTTATTAGAATGAGAATATGTTAAAAAAAAAAATTGAATTTTTTTAGACATCTTTAACAAGAAATGTGGTTGGTAAACAGGTACTGTTGTACTTATTGTAAAATAAAAGATGCCTCATATTTTAAGAACATTTTGACCCTTTTTAGGTCTGAAAAATTCTAGATATGTTTATTATCTAAGAGACTAACATTGAGCAGATAAAAGCTAAACAAGAGTTTGTGGCATTCATTAAATAGTTTTTAGCAAAGAAGAATTATTTTATTCATGTATTTGTAAGCTAAGACATATAAAAATTAGGCAAATGTTGTTTTTTTAGCAAACAGACCTTCAGTATTGTAAATGGTGTCTTTTAGCAACTCAATGGAAGTCAAATAAAAACCATTATTAATGCTACTTGTATCCCCATAAGGACCTGAAAAACAAATATCCTTGCTTTTAACATTTTCCAGGATCACTAATTTACTGTGTATTACATGTTATTGAACCACTCCAGCCTTTCTACGCTTCACATGAGGAAAATGTGAAGCTGCTGAGCTTTTAGTCAGAGCAAACACACAACATCACACCCCTCCTGTTCAGTCTGTATTGGCTCCCGGTGAAATACAGAATTGATTTTAAATTAAACAGCTTTTTAATGTCCTGAGTGGACTATAGTTTCACAAATCTTTACTGATTTGTTAATTCTACATTCTGCCTCAGGGTCATTGACAACTCTTCTGTCACTTTTTTCTGCCTCTAAACCAATAGCAAGATCATTTGAAAACAACCTAAAAGACCTGCTTTTATGTTCATTTAGTTCAGCCTTAGGCCTCCCTCTGCTCAAGTCCTCTCTTAATTTATTTTTAATGGCCTAGAGTGAGATTTAATCTGTTCATCTTTCTACTTTAATTTGGTTTTTATTTCTTGTGTGTCCCATTATATGTTCCCTTGCTGGACTGTATTTAGTAATTTTATTCTGCTATCTAATATAAATATCAAATTTTTAGGTTACTTTTGATCATTATGTGATTCATATTGTACAGTCCTGTGAAAGAACCCCTTGCAAATTTGCCACTTTATTTTTTAATTGTTTTGGATCAAACTTCAACATCCATCAACATTACAACTGCCATCAAGTGTTATTACTTTACACATCTGTGGAGAAAGTTTGACCCACTTGTGGCAAAATTGTTTTATTTAGGCATATTATAAGGGTTTCAGCATAAAAACCCTGTTTAAAATCATGCCAGATTTATGTCTGAACTTTGAGTAGGCCACTCCAAAACCTTATGTTTGTTTATCTTTTTTACGTTTCATAGTTTTACTAATGTGTTTGGATCTCTGTATGAAATTGTTTAACCTAAAAGTCACAAACCGATGGTGGACTTTTCTGGTAAAGAGCATAATTCACAGTTGAAACAAAAATGGCCAGTAGTCCAGGTTTTGGTGCCGTCACACTACCACCACTGTGTTACATGCAGTATAATGTTTTTTCTTCTAATGTGTAGTTATTCTGTTATTTTTACATTAGATGTATTGAAACATAAACTCAGTCATGATAATTGGACCATAATGTAGTTTAACGCCACCTGTTGGTTGTGACTGTTTGTGCTGTGGATGAATGTCTGTTTTCATGCAACACTAACATAATAACATAGTTATAACATCAGCAGAACGTGTCAATACATCATGGTTTCAGTGATTTTACTTTATGCTTTCATTTTCATTTGCTTTGCTGTTCAGAAGCAGCAAAGAGAAAACCTTGATCAACAGGCAAAAGAAAAGCAAACACAAAGCGTGGCTTAACCAACCACTTTGCTTTCATCAACTCTTTTTCTGCTGTCTCTTATTACCTATTTTTCAGACTGTTCCTTGGTCCTCTTACATCTCTGTCTATTGTTTGACTGATTCCTTTTTTACCTGCTTTGCCTGTCTCGGCTTGATCCCTGTGTGCTGGTGACGCCTCTTGATCCCCCGTGCAGTGGCACACATCACAGGAGTCAAAGTTGAGAGGGATAAAATCAATGGTTCACCTCCCCTGGCAATTAAAGTTTAGCGCTGTCACAACTGGCGTCTTAGCTGTCATATAGTAAAGAGAGTAAGGCAACAGAAGAACGAAAAGGCTGGTGTAGAAAAGAAAAGCACACACAAAGCAAAATCATCCAAAAAAGTTTTTTTCATAAACATAGTTTAGTACGTGTCTGTACATTGTTATGGTGGAGACTTTGCTGTTGTGCAAATGAGGGATTTTATGTGATCTACAACACAAAGCAGTGCAAAAACATGACATGTATAGAAAATAATGGATTTTTTTTTTATTTGTAAATAAAATTGGGGGAAAAACTATTTAATGATTAATATTAAATAGAAATATGAAAATGTGCAATAGAATGAAATCAATAAAACTTAAAGTTCTTTGTGTCACCAAACTACAGACACTATTTTGGTTCTGATCTCTCCCATGTAAACGCAAAATGTAAAACAGAAATTGGGACATTGACACATTGTTTTTGGTCGTGTTTGTGTTTGCAAAATTATTGATCTATTTGCAGAAAATGAGAAATGGTCAAAATAACAAAAAAATACACAGTGCTTTCAGACCTCAAATAATGCAAAGAAAACAAGTTTATATTCATTTAAAAACAACAATACTAATGTTTTAACTCAGGAAGTATTTAATCAATATTTGGTGGAATAACCAGGAAGGTTTCAATGGGGTTCGGTGCAGTGGGCGCTTCATTTTTTCCAGAGCTGTATATATTTATATAGATATGAAAAGCTGTGGTGTGCATTGCTCTTCATCTCCATTTACTCTGATGGACCTAAATACAACCAATTGGCACAAATTGTCCTCAGAAATCATCTAAATAGCAGAAAGAGTTGACTGTTGGGTAGTTTAGTGTCAAAATAAATCCAGCTGTTTTGAGACATCCTTTGAGGTTTTGTTAGAGAGCAAATAGCCTCCAAATGCAAACCTACAAAGATATGGTTTCTGCCTAAAGTGACAGTGACCTGTATCTTGTGACCTTTGAAATGTTTACTTGTTGAAATGCAATCATCAGTACAACACAGTGATACATAATTACTGCCCCACTGTGCAACTGTGCAAATTACACTTTTCAATGAAAATCTCTGGATAAAACGTAATACTACAACAGTAACCCTGTGCCTTTTATGTTAATAAATTCAGATTCTCTCAAACACAAAGTGGGAAGAATTATAAGACGTAAATATTTTGGTTTTCATGTGTAAGCTTATGTTTTTGTTACAAACCAAATGTTTCCCACCATCAACATTAAACTTGTTCTGTTTCATTCTGAAGGAACAGACTTTCACTTTTCACATTAAAATCCTGTCTAATCATGTGAACCTAATGTTTTGAATATTTCTGCAATTTTACCCAGCTTCACTTAACATGTTTTTTAACATTGCTAATTAACATTAAATATCCACATTTCCAAATATGTAAAACACACACACACACACACACGTACACACACACACACAGGCTTTCATAGGGTGTGTTATATTTTTCACATGACTGCATTCTCTTTTTAAAGAACTTGTGTAATCCATGCTTGAGCTTCTTTTATTCTCTAAAAACTATTCATTGGACAGGATGAATGAATGCCAAGCAATTTAAAATAATCACTATCAGGATTTTAAAAGAACCCTGCAACAGTATTTGCAACTTAATTATTCAAAGAGTGTGTAACAAACAAATTGGAGCAACAGCCGCACAGCCACTTATCATCTTTTAATTAAAGGGGGCCAGTCAGCCAGCTCTTTTTTCTTATGTATTCTTTTATTTTCAAGTCGTCGCCACCTTACACAAAGCCCTGGCTTCACTCTGACTCAACAGTTACTGACTTCCTCCACTGAACCCAAAGTAGTTTTTTTTCCTTCCTGTCACCTATATTTTTCCCTAACCAAAATTAAGAGCCAAGGCAGGTGTGTGATCTGTGTCTGTTGAATTTCAATTAAATTTGGTGGGAAAAAGAAGTGTGCAAGAAACTTTCAATAGCAAATTCAGATGAAACTCTTGGATTGATTGCAGTTTGAAATATTTTTCCCCTGAGTTCATTTTTAAAATCATTCCTGAACAACAGGGAATGCATATTTTGAACATTTTTTACTCCACATATGTTCTTTGGACACAAAAATCACCCTTCAAAGATTGACTTAAAATATTACATATCAACAAGTTTTTCAACTAACCCAGATATTGATTTCTGTCCTTATCTTAAATAAATATTCAGAAATTTGTAACCCCTTAAAAGATAAAATCTGATTGTTAAAATATCACTGTTAAAAAAAATAATTGTTTGCCTCCCTCCTATACAAATTTGTTCTGTAAATAAAATTTTATTTTAATATATTTTGAACTCTGTGGATTGAAAAGTTAAAAAGTAAAAACTACAATAAAATAGTAGTGTAAGAAAAATAAACAAAACTGCATAAAATGCTAAAGAGACCCATATTTAGTTTGGAAGACATGAAAAAACACTATAAATTAACTTTAAATCTTTTCCATCAATCCAGTTGAACTTACGGAAAACTCAAAAAAGTCAACAAATCCAGGAAAATAAAATAAAAATAAAACATAATACCTAAAATAGCAAAACTAGTTCCTACAAGTTTAGAACATTACAATAATATATTTATCTTCCCAAAAATAAGATACTAACTACTGATAACTATACCAAAGAACCCCACTTTTAGTAATTTTTTAAAATATTCCTTTAAAGGTTCACAAATGTAAAAGTTATCCCACTTATGTGAGCAAACTTGTTCAGCCTTTCTGATTTGACAGCTGGTTGGAAATAAAGCTTGTTAAAGATTCGTTTTCTGTTTGCTGGCTGACTGACAGCCGGTTTGGCATCGTGAGGACTGATCGCCATCAGCAAGACTTATCAACCACACAAACACACACACAAACACACACACACTCAGGCCCAGAATACAAAATTAACAAACATGACACAAACTATGGCTTTCAGTGCTTTTTTTTTGGACAGCTGTCTATATTTTCACTGATAGGCACCAGTATTTTTCCTCAAACTTACACAACAGTTTAGCCTTTTCTATATAGGTAGTTTCTCAAAATCTCTTTGAATTCCAATCAAAATAATTTTTTAGGTAAGCTTCCAACAGGCACCAATAATTTCTGTCACACACTTAGCCTTTGCTATAAAGTTATTATTCTGATTATGTAATAATGTAATAAAGCAGTTATCATCCCTTAGAGAAGACAAAGTAAACAGAGATAGAGAGAGACCGGGAAAAGAAAGGAATTTACCCATTAAGACGCCAACAGCTCCAGATCCTTTGGGAGCGCTCACATGTGGGAGAGGCAAAGAAAGAAAAGAGGAGGAGGAGAAGGAGGAGACTGATAAATGAAGAGAGGATGAAATTAAATGAGAGGACAGGAGAAGATGGTCGCTTGCTCTGATCAAAGTGCGAATATTCTCAGCACTCTCCTCTCCAAGATTAAATACTAATAACTCTCAACAGCTGCTCAGTGAGTTTGCTAACCCTCATTACCACAATGTTTTACATGTGTACCGCTTTAGGAATGCAGAGCTTCATTGCTACTCAAGATGTTCACCAAGAGGAAATGAAAGCAGCAACTTCAAAATTTCCTGCAGGGAATCTAAAAATGTTATTACAAATGTTCTGTGATGGCTTTAAGTAGACTTACACGGGACTTTGATTAACTTCAAAATAAGTATTTCTGAAGAATTTACTTTGCAGTTATTGGTTGTTATACAAAACTTTCTATTGCATGACCGGGATGTGTTGAACGCTGCACGATGAATAAAAGTTTGCCGCACAGCCAGATAGATGGCAAATGTATTAATTTTATATTGTGAATTATATTTCTACTCATACCAAGCACAAAATACATTCATACACCGATATGCAGATAAGTAGATAGCTAACACTTTCTTAGATAATGAGTTTTTAATCAGTTCCTCCTATTTTGAGCTCCTTTCAGAATGAGCTGTTTTAGGGCACCTTGTCACTTTAAATCCAGATAAGCTGCTGCTGGTCACGTCCCCCAAACCAACTTTTGTACTTGTAAGTGAAAACGGCTCAAACTGCTGCACAAGTACACAACCATACATTTTTGAAAAGCATTAGCAGAGCCTCCTGAACAATTAACAAGAATGCAGAAAGTGGTTTCTGGATGATAAGTCATCAACAAAACAACTGTGTTTTCCAGCAGCTATTTTACAGAACATACAACGGTAAAACCAGTTGACCAAATGTGCTGGATCTCCACTTGGCTTGCTAGGTAAAGGGCTGGGCTTGGTTTGGCTGGGGTTGCTAAGCAATGGCGCAGTGTGGCTCAACAATTGGGAGGTTTTTGAAACGACTCATTTTCCAGAGACCAAAACCAAAATTATTGCCAAACAACGATTAAGTGGGGGTTTTTAGCACTTGAGTTGTTTAAAAGCAGTGAAGACCCAAATCAAAGTATAAAAA
Organism: Alfaro cultratus; assembly: GCA_903066825.1. Taxonomy (NCBI): domain Eukaryota; kingdom Metazoa; phylum Chordata; class Actinopteri; order Cyprinodontiformes; family Poeciliidae; genus Alfaro; species Alfaro cultratus. The sequence continues at coordinate 32,007 of CAEFZX010029477.1, forward strand.
CATGTCAAAAGTGAATTTTACAGATTAGGTCCCCTTTAAACCTCAAACGCTGTGAGTTATTTTGGAGAAATAAATAGCTTTTCTTACTTTAAAATGAAGGACATGCTTATCTGTCCTCCAGATTTTCTTCAAATGTAAGTCTAGAAAATATCTATAGCCTCGATCACTAGCAAGTCAACACTTGAAGATTCCTTAGGCATCGTAACCATCTGAGTCAGCTAAGAAAGACAGCCTTTCCACATACTTTTTAATTGCCTTAAATACCTTCGAACAGCATGTGTCTGTGCCCACAAATCCGTCAGAGAACATGCAATGCAAATGCAAAACTGTAACTGGCTGCACTGTGACAATAGCAACACCAGACTGAATCACTTAAATAATACAAATACCTAAACAAGTAACACCCAACACACAAAGACCAACACATCTTGGTAATTACTGACATTTTAAAAGGCTGCAAAAATATTTAAAATTCAATATAATCAAGAAAAATGAGAAACCTCTTGGTAATATTGAGGATTTTTTTATTCATAACATAGTTAAAGACAAAAAGAAAACCTTAGTGTTATGTTCAACAACATATAAGACAATTTTGACAGCCTAACCACAGGAACTGATTATCGCTCAAGAATGAAGAGCTAATGGAAAACTACTCAAAACAGCAGGCAAAACCGGTATAGCAAGACTGGAATGCCAACCTTGTACATGTAACATTAAGCTCCAGGGTAAGGGTGTGTGCTTACTCACTAGCCAAACCTGTGTGTGCGCGTGTTATTTTATGAAGGTTGGGACTCCAGAAGACTTTTGGGCATTAAATTTTATTTACTAAATCTATTTTTTAACTGCGATATCAAATCCAAAAACAGCATTCCTTTTTTTGTAATCATGAGCTACCTCCTGCAGATACGCATTGATTCATTATGGTCATTTTCTGCAAATTTTATTGCCTGTTAAGAGAGTACTAAATATCCCACCAAGTAAACCAGCGCCTAATCAGAATTCGTCCCGGTGCCTGATGTTCAGAATCACGCTAACATATAAATAACACTAAAAGAGTGCAGCAGATGGTGAGGGTGTGTGAGACAACTGCAGCATGGTATAAGGACCAACGTTAGCAGAATGAGGCCATATGGATAAATATCTGACAGCAGTGACTGAAGTTCCAACCAAAATCAATAAAGGTAAAACAAAACATTGAAAACAGCCTTAATAAAGTAACAAGGACACTTAAAAACGTTGTAGAAATTAGGAATGTTGTTCTAAAACGTGTGCTTCCACTCTATCAGCCATTTTATCCAGCTGAATTAGCTGTTTGTGGTGCTGCTGTCCACGGCTGTGACACGTATCCTGAGTGGATAATGGCTGCAGAGCTCATCGTGTGCATCTCAGCTTGGCGCATCTTGTTTGTTGTCTGCACGTCTTGCAGTCGGGCAGCACAGGAACTGGCGGTTAATCAGTGCAGCATGTCTTAATGGGCTAAAATGTACACACAAATGCACTCCATACACACACACAGACACAGCAAGGAGCATAATTGCCTGTGATTGCATTTGGATACCCATCTACACTCATGATGATTAGCTACGCGATGCTAACGGAGAGAAAGAGCCGCTGAGCAAAGGAGGGATGGAGAGGATGGGAGCAGAAGACTTATTAGCTGGCACAGTTCTCCTTACATTACCATTCATGAGAAGTTTTAAGCAATTAAAAGTCCCTCTGAATCCTCTAGACAGCAAATATTTATGCTGCTGGTAAATAACCAAAGTTACTGTCAGATTTACTGATTAAATAACCATTTTAAAAGCTTTTTGCATATGCAGTGATGCAGAGACCAATCACAAAATGTTAAAACAATAATTTAAATCAATCATCTGTATTTATGTGTAGCTTTTAATATATTACAAGAATACAAATTAGTTTTGATGTGGTTTCAGTGTGGTTGGAATTAAAGCTGATAGTCCGTCACATTTATTATACATAGAGCAACATTTATAAGAGAAACCATGATTTTTAAAATGCAGAAATGATGCAAATAATGAAGATTGGTCATACTGTCACACCGGATTATGCAAACATTTAACCTTTCTCAAACAGGATGAACCATAGCAGTCAGTGCATGAATCTGCAGGATTTACCCCAAGTTACCCTTGTCTCCAAAACTGAACTGATCTTGTTTAAAAAATGTTTTACAGTGTTAAAGTTCAGACCTGTTCTGAATTTTAAACCTCTGGTAAAACTTAAAAATTGTTGTTCAAAGATGTTCGTCATGTTTTCTGACTGAGCTTGATCTATTTTGTAAAGAAGAATAGACAAAAGTTAGAGTCTCTGGAGGTGGCAGATACATTCACTGAAAAAAGAGAATAGAGCTCCAACTTAAAATTTTTTATAATTTGTTACATGTAATCAAATTAAATTTGTCAAAATTTATTTGCATTTGTTTTACATAATAAATTAATAAAATCAATGTTACAAACTAACAAAAAAATTTTGTTGGATTACCTGTTTTTTGTAAAAATTCCAGCTGTGACTGCAGTACGAGATAGTTTGCAAATAAACTATCCGTTTCCCTCATTAATATGTTTCTACTTTGTGTCGGTCTAGAACACAAAAAGTTTGGACAGTAACTAATTTTTTAATTCTTCTGCAATGTACTAAAGAAGAAATAAAAAAGGAAACAAAATAATGTTATTAATTCTGCAATATTGTAGCATCAAGGTAACATTACATGTCAAACAAGTAGGGAGTTAGATTGTTTCCTTGGTCAGATCAAGAACTGCGAAAGAAGAAAAAACATTGAGGTAAATGTTGGGCAGAATGGTGATTTTTTTTTATTTTTATTTATTTATTTATTTGGTTTCACAGTTTCACAGTTTTTCAGACTCTTAGTATGCTGTTGACAGTTACATCACAGATAAATCTGGCAGAAAATCCAGCCTTCATATTCACCCAAATTAAATCGTCAGTCAGGTCCTGGGGGTTCAGATCTCAATGTGAGAGGCATATTGGAATGCATCATCAAGGCAGATTTAAAGCTAATTATCATTAATAAGCAGATCCTGCAAGTAGCATTTCTATGAAAAGATAAACATTTTTCCCCACAGTCCCCCATAGACGGTCGCATGAAAAGACTCGAGATGTCTCGCTCTTTGAGCTTATGCAGATGGTGCAACGCAGGCGAATGAATGAGTGAGAAGGGGGTAGGACAGAAAGGAAACAGGAGAAAGTGGAAGTGAGAGGCATGAAGATGAGAGTTGGGATGAGAGGAGGAAGGGGAACATCGACGATGAGGAGGTGAGCGAGAGAGAGCGGACAAAGAAGTGGGAAGAAGAGAGGGAACAGCAGTCTTAATGTGTGTGCATGAGTGACAGCCGTGTGCAAGTATTGACAGTGTGACTGCAGAGCAGAGCAAATGGGGGCTGAAATAGCTTGTTAACCAGGGCCCTAAATACTGGCAGTATCATAGAAATGAATGTGAGGAGGGGAAATGGAGAACAAGAAAAAGCAACCAAAATACTCACAGAAAACATGCTGAGAGCGTGGGAGGACGAAAGTAAGAGAACATGGAAGAAGTGGGAAAGAAAACTTGCTTGATGTTTTCATTTTAAGCTGACAAAGAAGAAAATGGAGATAAAGAAGGACTGATTTAAATGGCTGCTCATTGTCCTGAATATCATCAGAGTTGGAGCACAACTATCCCATTAAATCTGTGTAGTACTTGTTGTATTTGTCTCTTTTTGAGAAAAGTGTCGCAGTTCTCTTTAGTTACAGTATTCACTTAAAATCCATCATTAATGCATGCAGCATCACAGGGCGGGTATCTCCAGCAGTCACTGGGCAAGTGAGGGTGAATCCTGCGCAGGTTGCCAGTCAATTACATGGCAACACAGAGACTCACATGATAAAAACAACCTTGCATGCATCTCATATCTGAAAACAACTCAGAGAAGAGGAAGGATCCCAACACTCTCACTGCATCCTTTACATTAACATTTTGACCAAAATTTTGAATCTGACACATTTTGGTCTCAATGTAACTCCAAAAATGTGGGCTGCATAAATTTTTTCTTTAAATGTATGCATGCATCATGATCCTTTATACGATGTAATATTAGGGCTAAGCTAACAAAAATAAATGAATTAATTATGAGAACAAAGTCATACATTTTCAAGGACAAAGTTGTATGATAATAAAATTTAAATATTAATAGAATAAAGTCGTAGTATTATGAGAATAATGTCATACTAGAATAAAGCTGAAATATTAAGAGAATTAAATAAATATTATAATAAAGCTAATAAATACTGCATGAAAAATATTATGAAATAATATCAGATTGAAGTCATAACATTGTCAGACTAAATTCATAACGTTACCAAAATTAAGTCACAACATTATGACTTTATTCTCGTAATACTGAGACCTTACTCTCATATGACTTTATTCTTGTGATTTTTTTATTTTATTTTCGTAGTTGCTGTAATACTCTATCTAGTTTGATGCTTTTGCATCACAAACTTTACCTGGTAAAAAAACAAAACAAATGCACACTTGGTGTTTATTTAACATCTTTAGCCTCCCACAAACTTAAACTGGCATTCTCTTTATCTCATTAGTTTGTTTTGCTAATTTTATTTATTTATTTTTTTTATTGTTTGGGGAAACCAAAATCTGGGATTTGAGCTTACACGCCCAAAATGAAATCTTTTAAGACCACCAAATTTCACTTCATTATCAACAACATTTGTCAATGTTTTCTGCATCCAAAATCTGCCATGAAAAATAGCCGATGGTCCAACAACATAACGATGGCGATCGCACAACAGGAGATGTTGGCTCATCAAAAATGACAATTGTTCAGAGGAAAATTTAGGAATTTATTCGCTACAACAAAAAGAAACACCTGTTGAAACACCAGAAAATCCCTCTTTGTCCCGGTCACAACATCAAAAGGATCAACAACAAATTTTAACACTTCAAAAAGGTCAAATCTAGTTCTGGTTATTTACAGAACATCTGACAGACATTAAAAATAGGCTATTTTCAGCATCTTAAACTTATTTTTGGCAATATGGAGGGTTTTATTTCTTACCACTCTCAACCAGTTTCTGGCAGAGCTGTAACTGTGATTGGACAGTGTTGGACTATAGACAGTGGCTACATGCCCACTTTGGCTCCATGTCACATATGAACGAAGCAGAGGACACTTTAAAACTCTTGCTGCAGGACTTCTTCTGGCAGAAAGAATTAACTTTCTGAGCCAGACATGCATACACGCACATGGGCATGCAAACACGAACGCCACACACACATTTGTATGAGCAAAGTGACTCCAAAAATATGTGATCAGAAAGAACAAATGAGACACAGACTTCATGGGGGTGGGTGGTTTAGGTGTGAACATGTAAATGACAGGCGTATGGGCAAGAATAACCAGCCAGCATGTCCCTCTGTTTTCTTCCTCCATCATCCTTATGAATAAAAGATTGACAAGGCTGCCTTACACGCATGCAGATTGATTTAGTCGAATTGCATGTGAGAAATTATGTGCCTAATTTAGACCTTTTCAATTCTTCATTCAGTCTGTTACATGGTAGGGACCAGCTACCATTCCCTCCTACTGTATCACAGATTATTCACCATTTTTGCTGCCATTCTCACTCTCACTCTCACTCTCACTCTCACTCTCACTCTCACTCTTCTTCTTCTTCTTCTTCTTCTTCTTCTTCTTCTTCTTCTTCTTCTTCTTCTTCTTCTTCTTCTTCTTCTTCTTC
>CAEFZX010029480.1:0-54627 GCA_903066825.1 Alfaro cultratus
ATGACTGTAGTAGTAACAGTTGTAAATATAAGACAAGGAAATTTGACATTGATCTAAAACAGCATTTATCATACGATAGTGTTTGTTGTTTACCTGATAGGCTCTAATCAGCGACTGCACTGCCAGGTGGTCTTTCACCAGTTTCTCTACATTGGGCTGAGCTCCCACCAGCCTCCGGACGCCCGTTGTTCCGTCAGAAGGCCAGCTGAGCGGCGGAGGTCTTTGGTACGCCGCACCGGGCGGCGCTCCAGCATTTGCATTCCGAAAGAAAATATCCCAAGACTGAAGATAAAAAAACAAAAACATGACCTCTGCTGTTTTTCTGCTCATCTCCTGATGGTAAACAGTAACTGGAAGTTTTTGTTTACCACCAACAGGCTTAGACTGTGTCTGACAACAAGACACAAGGTAGGGGGACACAGCTACTCCCAACCTCAAAGTTGGTTATAGTTGATGTACATTAAGATGATAAAAGTTACTTTATGCCAGTGGTTTGATCTGACTAAATCAATCACACACATAGTGCTGTACAATTTCTCTATTACGCTAGTGTTTCAATGCAGAACATGCAGAGATATTATTTTGTAACACAAGTACCACTGGTTTTTCCAACTCACAACTGGATCACAGCTAAGTCAGGGGTGACAACATTCCTACATCCCAGTTTCATCCTGAGGCAATGAAACCTCACCAGTTTTATTTGCGTTTTTGGATTGTTGCAGAAATTTTTTTGTTGTTGTTGTTGAAAATTTATAAAATTTCACTCGCAAAAACAAAATTAAAGTAGATTTGCATTAAAATCAGAAGTTACATGAACTGTTAGTAACACCATTAACTAATGAGCATTAACCTCACTCTCCACCTAAGTTTCTAATAGGAGCAGGGAGTAATTAGATTACAGGAGTGAGAAGCTTTTAGGATCAGCTCTCTGTGCTGGACGTTAGCTTACAGTTAGCTCGGTGCACGAGTTACTTTGCAGCTGTACTCAAACTATGAACCCTGACAGCAGGCAGCTCAGTTTGTTAGTTGAAATCAGATTGCAGGTCAAAGCCTATGTTTGAACCTTTTATGACATACAATTCCCCACTGTAAAAGTCTGTTGACTGAATGTAGTTTAATCCATTTAGTGGTGTTCATGAGCTAACAGACAGCTAATGTTTTACTGTTCTACTTAAAGTAGCACAAACAGAGCTTCAAGTTCCAGATATGATAATTAGTTGGTGTTATTTCTAAATCTCAAGTAATTATGAGGCAGACATGAAGATCTGCACCGATGTTTTTGCTGTCTGGTTAAGCATGCGTCATAATAACATGGTTCATGTCAGCTCTCATCATTTTCACCAACACAACAAAATGTATTGTAACATATTGTAACATAATTTGAGGTATTACCAAGAAAAGTGACCTTTTAACTAATAACTATTTTCTTCAACAAAGAAGCTTCACTCCTGTAATAATGTTAATTCTGAGTTTCTACTTAAATAAAAATGCACTGACAAATAAACAGGAGGAGGATCAAAGTCAATTGCGTAAACTTTAGCCCACTGAATCCTGGACATTTATCTGTTAGTCCCCAAAATCTAAGTTCGGTTTGCATGCAATCAGTGCAAAGGGCTCAGACTGGATGTGATGACAAATGTGCATAAGTGAGCAGATCCAGGGGAGAAGGTCATTTGCTCCTGAGAGACTAGCGTTCCCTGAATTCTGCCTGTAAGGCAGAGACTGCTAACAGAGAAGCTTCCAGACAGCCAGCAGCTGGAGGACAAAAATTCCTGTGATTAAGCAATGCACTTTGAGTTCTAATGTGTACAAACATGACTGCTGCGTATTTTTTCTTTTTAATCATGTTTCCTGGGATTCTTCCATAATATACCACAAAAAGCTGCAATGCTTCAAAATTATGTCAATTAAATACAAGGTAATATGACTGAACTTCAAATCAAGACTCATTTAGACCTGTCACAAATCAACTGCATGATAAATTAAAAATAACTAATTTCCATTTGCATGATGTACTGTTTTTCTCTTTTTCTCCCTTTCTACCAAAAACTAGATGATAAAAGTCTTCAGCCTGGAGCCTTGGTTTCAACTAAACCCTTTTATGAAGGACAATTTTGTTTCTAGAGACTTTATAATTAATTTTATTTGTTGTTTCTGTTGTTTTGTTTATTTACTTTGGATAATGTCTTCCAGTTCCAGTGTTAAATGTTCATTAGAGTTTAAAGTTTATCGATCTCTGAGAAAGAGTTCTTCCATTATTGTTCCAGTGCCATTATTTTACTTAAAAATAATCCCAAAACAACAATGTTATTGTTTATTGCAAGAACTTCCTAGACAATTTATCGCCCAGTAAAACTTGTTAGCATAACAAGCCAAGACTCAGTTTTCTATATCGCAACAAATCATCTTTCACTCATTCTGCAAAGTACAGTTTGGTCAAAATGACAATCCTCCCTATCCTTGACTATGGTGATATCAGACCTGCATCTAAAACTCTACTCCTTAAGCAGCAGAGTTAAACAAACAAAAAAACAACAACAATAAAATAAAAAATATATTATGGAGCTACTGAATAATTAGGTGTGCTTGGCAGCTTCTCTTCAACGTTTTGATCACCTGTTTGGCTGAACAAACAATCTTCCCCGTCACAGTTTTGAACACATGGAATGTAAGTTTTTGTCATTAGCTCCCATCTCATAAACCCTCAGTACCTTATGCACATTCCTAGGATCCTCCAGCCAGGCATAGTACATCTCCTCCACATAGTTGGAACTGGTTCCATTGAGAAAAGGTTCAGCAGCCACAGACGCACTCAGGCTCCTCACAGGCTGAAATGTCCTTGCACCTCCTTCCAGCACCAACAGTCGGGACTGTGGCGCGCTCTGGGCTGTCTGTGCAGCAGCTAAACGCCCAAGCCTCGCAACTGTAGTCCTTAGGCGGTGCATGGCCGCAGGTCAGCCACGGTTCCTAACGCCCCAACTCTCCTCTTGGAAGAAAAATGCAGCAGAACGTGGGGAGTAAGGAGACCCTGTCAACATGAAGTCTTCTCTTGCTCCGCTCCTGGAGGTGTTTTTAAATCGCTGATGCTAGAATTGGTACAGATGTTGCTGCTCACTCTTCCCACAGGTTTCAGTTGAGTCTAAAAAGGACACAGGTTTGTTAAACTCTTCTAAAGAACAATGAAAACAGCAGGGCTGAATTAATACAAATGTCCCTCTTCCCATATTGTTTTACATCATTTTTGAGTTCACTAATTATTCCAAGATGAAGAGACTGCAGACCAAATGATGGAATACTAGGGCCATTGTAGATAGAAAAAAAAGAGAGGAGTACATTTATTGCTAAAACCTCCAAAATTTTGAGATCAGTCTTAGAAATATATCTAGAAAAACAAGGAAATTTTTAAGTTTGAAAAGTCGAAAATGTGCTAGAAGAAACTGACATTTTTAGATTAATCTCAGAAATTTACAAAAAAAAATCTGAGAAATTTCTATGTATATTTCTAGAATATTTCTGAGATTTTTTTGAAAATTTACTATCAATCAATCAAATGTAATTTGTATAGCACATTTCAGCAACAAGGCATTTCAAAGTGCTTTACTACTTTTTTTGTTCCGTCTACAGTGGCTCTAATGTGCCATCATAAGAAACAAAAATCAGTAACACAATATCATTTATTAAACACACCTTTTGTGTCAAAATTAGAAATGCCCTTCTGTTTGTAGATCTTACTGAACTTGTGAAATTGTGTCTCTGGGGGCACAATTACCAGCAGCTGTCCTGATGTGACCACTGAGTTATGACCCAGATGTTTGGTTTTATAGTAGCAGTTTGGTTTTAGGTACAATTCAATGAAGAACAAGTAAAAAAATAAAAAATGTAAAAATATGTTGGTTCCGACAGCAGTAAGCAAAGCAGTACTTCATTAAGTCCACCACACAAACAGCCAGAGAAAACTCTGGTCACTGAGGCACTTCTTCTCTTTAGAATACTTAGAAACCCTAGGAATGGGATTTCAGAAAATCTTATATGTTTTAAAACTGTTTTGAACAGAAATCAGCCCACGCCTTGAGGCATTTCAATACCAGATCTAAAAGAAGACCGACTGCTCCATTTTTTAAAATAAGAAATGTCATTAAGTGCAGCAGCATGGATGAGAACTAAAAGACAGTTGAATTAAAATCTCGGAGACAAACAGTGCTTGGTTCGTTGTTCAATATGTTTGGAGTGTTTTCATTTGATAAACCTTTTCAAACCAATCCCTTTAAATAATAAAAACATTACAGTAGTACTGTAAAATCATCTCTGTGTTAATGTTCACATCTCATAATCCAGACAAAGACAAGACCAGCATTTGAAAAGGTTATGACTATATGAGTGTTGAGGTGTTAAAGAATAAACGAACCTAAACATTAAAAGTAACAATAATATGAATGTATAATGACGGGTATGTGGTATTTACTGTGACAGGGACACAGCAGATGGGTCAACTATGTCTGGTCTTACTCCACAACTTTACTCGAGGACCTGCAAACAAACCGGAAGGTCACGAGGAGGAAACTTTAAACTATAATGTATTCAAATAAGTTAAACTCAAGCTGAAACCTGAGGCGGACGTGTTCGTATATTTCGGTTTATTACCTTCTTTTCCCCTGTTGGTTTCCCGGCGCCTCTCTCTCTCTCTCTCTCTCTCGGCCTCTCGCTCCGCTGCTACAGTGAATGAGGAGCAGCGGGTCCAGCGCGTGGGTGCGGGCGCGCGCGTTTTTGTGTGTGGTAAATAGCCGCGTGCGAGGAGAGCTCTCCGGCTCAATCACTTCACCTCTAAATTGCGTCATGCGATGATGTCAGCACGATAAGACAGGTTAGAGTAAAAAAACAAAAAAAAACAACAGGAAAATCCAATGGAAAGGTGATGAAACACGTTCCTTTGTCAACAATTTCAATTGTATGGAAATGAGCTGCTTAGATGCAAAGTTGTTAGTCTAAAGAAAAAAAAATAAAATAAGATCAATTAGGCTTATACGGTTTTATAAAAGAAAAACAGCTGCAATGCCTTCAAACCTAAAAAAAAAAGAAGAAGAAGAAGAAGAAGAAGAAGAAAAAAAAGATCACTTTCTAAAGAGGAAGGATCTAGAGTCAATGCACAGCTTCAGTTACTACAACTAAAAACTGGCCCGAAACCTGGGAGTAGTGATGGACTCTGACCTGAACCTTCAGAGTCACATAAAGACAGTTACAAAGTCGGCCTTCTATCACCTGAAGAACATCTCCAGGATTAAAGGACTAATGTCTCAGCCAGATCTAGAGAAACTCATCCATGCATTTATCTTTAGTCACATCAATTATTGCAACAGTGTCTTCACAGGTCTGTCCAACAAATCAATCAAACAGCTGCAGCTGATCCAGAATGCTGCTGCTCGCGTTCTCACTAAAACCAGGAAGATAGAGCACATAACACCAGTTGTAAAGTCTCTCCACTGGCTCCCTGTAGCTCAAAGAATAGACTTTAAAATCCTATTGTTAGTTTATAAATCACTGAACGGCTCAGCACCACAATACATTAAAGATCTGTTGTTGTTGTATCTTCTGTTGTTGTATCAGAACCAGAAGACCTCAGGTCTCAGGTCTTCTGGTTCTGGTCTGCTCTGCATCCCCAGATCCAGAACCAAACGAAACTTCCAGAAAACTGTAAAACAGCTGAAACACTGATTTCCTTTAAATCTTGACTAAAAACCCACCTGTTTAGAGTTGTATTTGAAACGTAATCAATTATAACTTGACTTAATGTCATGTTTTGATTGTTGATTCTATGTTGCATGACTTTGTGTTTTTTTTTGTTATGATGTAAAGCACTTTGAAATGCCTTGCTGCTGAAATGTGCTATACAAATAAAATTTGATTGATTGATTGATTGATTTCTTCTTAAATGCCAAGCGTTTATGAGACATTGACTAAAAACATGTGTGCACAAACCAGGTGTCTGACTTCGGTTGTCAATTACTTGCCGTGTCCAGCCACTAAATACAAATGTATAAACTACAGAGGAGAAAAATATATATGAATGAAAGGATAATTCAGTCATTAGTTAAAAAATACTGCTTGTTGTGACAGTGTAGATATGCTTATTTTGCTTCACAGTGAAGTGGCTGACAGCTTTGGCTGTAAAGTGTTAGTGTGATCGTCATAGAAACAGCCTGGGGGAAGAAACTGCTTCTGTGGTGGCTGCTTTGTCCAAATGAAAGTTTACATTGCAGCAGCTTGTGTCCAGGATGTGTGGGATCTGCAGACTTGCTAGCTGTTACAGAATTGCACAGTTCAGGAGGTCTGACACAGTGAAGGCAACTTGTAAAAAAGTTATATTTGAGTCAGATTAGGGAAATCAAACAGCTCCATCTCACACTGAGAGGAAAAATCCTCCACTACACTTCTGAGGGACTGAAATGTTCTCATTACAATTAGCCTTATGTTTTCCAAAAAGCTTTAGAAAAACCTCAGTTTGCAAATGAACAAAGACCATCTCCTGGAATTTTGCATCCTTGTGCCTGTCATTTTCATGCTAATGTGTATTATAATGAAGTGACTGTTTTGTCAACAAACCCCAGCTGAGATGCAAACAAAGTCTTTGTAATACGACAGGCAGGAAGACAACAGTTCAGTCAAACAGATTCCAGTCATTTCTAAAACGGAGAAGCGCTTGTGTCTTTGAGCTGCAATGATCGACAAAGAGGCAAAAAGCCCGACTTCCCACATTAAATGAATTTAATATGTTGGTATTTAGGCAGAAAAATAACTTGATAAAAAGGTTATAAATGAAACAAGTTAGTGAATATTTAACTTTTCATCAAATGCGTTGTTGATACGTGCCTGAAATTTTGTAGGCTAATTTTGATAAGTCTTTGTGATTTTATGATATTTTGTCTTAAGACATGAACCTGTTGGTCTTTAAAGTCTATACAGGGAATAAAAAACAAAAACCAGCCAAGAGACACATGGAAACTGGAAAAAAAGAAACTGCAGAGATTCGCAGCTCAAGCAGGAAAAAGTCGTTGTGGCCCCTTTTTGAAAAATCCTGACCACCCCACATTATTTATGTCTTCTATTGTTTCTGGTGCTTTCTAGTGCAGGATGGAATACTTTGGACATTTTCTTTTCATCCATTCTATGTCCTGAGAAAACAATCTCTATGGCTACTCTCCATGTCACGTATGATTTACCACTGGCAGCCGTTTCATAAAGCATGTCTGATTATTGGACCAGCAGCAATAATGTCTTTTGCTTTGGAAGAGTTCAGTTTAAATATAATTTCATGAGCAGAGGGAGGAGATAAGCTTCCAAAACAAATTGACTTTTGCTGATTCAATCCTGCACGCTCTCCAGATAAGACTGATGTGTGACCTGTTGTACTTTCACATCAAGTACATTTGGACGTTCAGGTCCATTGACAGGCGGCCTCACTTTACTCACTGCTACGCCCAGAGCGGAGCAATAAATGTCAACCTTTGTCCTTCTGGCCTTCTGTTCTACACGAGAACACAAAGTAATGACTGGAATGGAAATCCCTTGTGTGAAATAAGTGAAAGTGTCAACACAGGATTCTGCAATATAATGTAATATTTACGTGGAATATTGTTACTGTGTCGGTACTAATGTAGAGGAAAACAGAAAGAGAGTGTTTTACTCTCGCCAGCTGTATGACAACCGACCTTATGAAAGTACAATCAAACTATTTTCATAATTATCCTAATTGTTTGATCACAAAGTTTATTGCACCACTATCTACTTAATGTGTGCTGAAAGTTTAAAGAACTTGTCTCGCCGCTTTGAACCTCTTATAATGTTTTTGTGTATTTTTGACTCTATTTAGACAGTTAGTGCATGGGAGTAATATAGAACTGAACTGAAGTAAAATGAAGAATATGAATCTATATCTATAAATTGTTACCTTCCAAAGTAATGGCCTAATTCATTTTTTATCATTTTCAATTTTTACAGAAAAAAAAAATAATTTTTTTTTTAGGAAGTTGTCTTTGTCACCTTCCTAAAACACAAATCAAATGTGACTTAAAGTAAAAGGAAAATCTTCATATGTGGCAAGAAAATGTCACCTTGTCCAGTAACTCGATCTTAATCGCTAAAAAGTCACTGCAGCTCGTTGAAGAGAAGGTGACATTAAATACTGACAAGAAATGATTCCAAGAAGTGACTCATAAACAAATATCTGCATGTTCTCCTGGTACTGAGTCAAGGTAAAAGACACAGGAAGTCTCCACTTGGTCAGCTTATTTATTCACACACTGATTACATCACAGGACATTTTAATATTGACAAGTGGCATAATAAGCTAAAAACATTGCTTTGTTTAACATATACTCAGTAGGTTTTGCTTTTACTTGTCTGGCCTTTAGGAAAATAAAATCTTTACATCAGATCTGTTTCATCAGTATCAACGCCTCAACTTCACAAGATAAATCAGTCCTCCACATTAGAGGAGAGACCGGCTTCCACAGAGACCCTCAATCTGATTAAAAAACTAATTTTATAACCTTGGCCTGGATAGAGTAAGGGAATCCGTTCTGTCCTGTTGCTTTTTTTGGGGCGGGCTAAATGGCACAAACGCTAATAAAAAGCTGAGAATGCTTTTGAAAATAACCTTGAGACAAAAGCATGTCCTTCTCTGCGAGGCAGAGCTGGCTTCTCTGATATGTACATTTTAGTCACATTTACATCACAATAATGCATCTTCTACATTAGTGTGGCATCTTGATTATTTGGTCAGAATTGTTTGATTTTGAATTGGAAGTTGGACCTTGGGACTGGGGACAGCAACCCCAATTTAAATGTTCAAGCGCAGTGGTAGAAAACCAGTGGCAGTCACTGATAAGCTAATAATTCATTTCTCTGCATTTATAGTCTTGACACTGAAGCAACATATTTTCAGACATATTGATTCTCTTAAATTGAGATTCACATAATTTAAGAAGCTAATAAAGAATTTATTACTATGTTTTCATTACATAACATCAACGTTGAACAATGAAGGAGGGGTTGGTCAGAAACATTTAGTACTTGTAAATCAAACTGTGTAGTTGTGAATTTGCATGTACTGTATGTTTGTGTGTGTTTGAGAATTCCTGACCTCTCGGAGGAGCATTTGTGAGGTCAAACACTAATGTTGGGCAAGAAGGCCTAACACGGCAAACATTTACCTCCAGTTGGTTTTATCTGAACTTAACTTGGACCTTGTTAGATTCTATAGAATTAGATCTGAATGGGCTCCGTTTGCCTTGAAAGGATATTTAATAAAACATTTCATGTGAATAAAAGGTATATAAATAGACTAAATAAAGAAAGTATGCCATGACAGAGCAGGATAGCGTGTCCATTTCCAATACTTTGATTTAGCATGTGGAAAATAAAAACATCCTCTTTGCATCTGTGTTAAACCCACATGTTGTTTAAAAAGGATTATAAAGCTGTGACCCAGACCTGTAACTCTTCTCTGGGTATTTTGGCTATTTGTTAAAACTATCACCATGTTGTGACAATATTATATGAGACTAATAATCTGTGAAAAAATGGAGTTCCTCCATCTCCTCCATAAGCTACTACTGCTATCTGAAGAAATGCAGCAGTCCTGGTCAAAAACAACCAATCAGAGCCGGGAGGAGGGTCTTATTGCTGTCAATCAACCAAATGAACAAACTGCTAAAGGGCGGAGAAGCAACTCGCCATGACAAGAGAACCGTTTATCCACTGTCATCGGTGGCATTCACTACAGGCTCTGCGAAGCTGGCACCGTTCGAATGGGCATGATTGACAGCGCTAAGACCCGCCTCCTGCCTCTGATTGGTTGTTTCTAGCTAACACTGTGGAAAGCAGAGGAGCTTGATCTTTTTCACAGATTATTTGTCTCACAACCCACTGTCACCAAATAGTGACAGTTTCAACAAATGTGTAAAAAAAAAGGTTTTCTGTGAAAGTTACATTCTGCAGCTTGAATATATTTGCTATTAGGATTCGATAGTTGAGAAGCTGCATATCGTTGGAAAAGTTGTTACTTTCAAATTTTACGTTGGCTGAAATGTCTCCCTTCAGAAGGAATCATGTTTATAAATCAAGAACTAGTTGTTAGGGCCGATTTAAATGAAATAAATAAATAAATAAATAAATAAATAAATATCCAAGTAATTCCCCCTAAAATCTCAGTGCTTAAAAAGCCGATCAATCCATTCGTTACCACTTCACTTGCTCCGCCATGTTTAGCAGCTTCTTGGGTTCCAGGTGGGCGGGGCTTCATCATCAGTCCTGGTTTGATCTCATCCTTAGGAATTTTTGATGAAATCTTTATGGAATTATTACTGAAAAAGAACCAGTCAGTTGGGATTACGTGTTAATCCGCGGAATGTAGGACAGGATTTGGGTGAATGAGTTTTGTACGTAGTGTTATATTTCTCATTAGTGTTTACAGAAACACAAAGCAACATGTGACAAAGTTCTGGGAGGGAGGTAGATATTCAATGTGCTGCATATAACATACAGAAGGAAAAGGAAAAATATAAAAAGTATTAAAATGCAACTTTCAGTTTGCTTTGTAAAAGGCAACAATTTATTTTAGGAGTCAAACATCATTATTAGGGCTCCAACTAACTATTATTTCAGTAATTGATTATTCTATTGATTAGTCGATTAATCGGATTATACAAATCGGCACATTCTGCAGATTTTTTATTTAACCGCTTAAGCTTTTTAATGCATTAGTAGAAATTCATTCGAAGATACAAATAGACAAATAATTCAATTTGTTTTTTTTAAATAAGCAAACAAACATTTTAATTCCTTTAGTAGACGCTGGACCATGTGTAGCAAAAGATGCATCTGCAGCTGAAAAGATACGTCTGAAAAGTTCGGCTGATTTTACTTAATCTGATGATACATTTTTGGAATAAGTGATTAATAATTGGATAGTGCAAGATGCTTAGAACAATATTTTTTTTCACTGAATTTGAATCAGTTGAAGCTAAAACAGCCACTTAAGGAGTTTTATATCGAACATGTTTACGGAAAAAAGATTTTATCTTAAATACAAAATGTGTATATTTTTGTACATTTTTAGCTTAATTACTGCTCAGAATATAGTTTTTTTCAGCAAATGGGTTTTGGTTTGTCTGTAAACTCCAATTAATTGATTGATTACTAAATTAGTTGACTATTATTTCAATAATCGATTCATCACGATTAATCGGATTAATCCTTTCAGCCCCAATAGTTATTTTAGGCTTTAAAACAGTTTTTTTCCCGTCACATTTGCTTTGAATCTAAAACACCAAAAATACTCAACCAGGAGAGAATTTTTATTAATATTTTTGGCTTAATGAACAGTAAAGAGCCATTCTTACTCTGTTCAGGAGCCAGGAAATAGTGAAAAAAAGCTTACATCCATTTTTTTTTCCTACACTGAACTTAGAACAGGACCTGCACTTTCACAGCCCAGGAAACAGATTAAAGCTCACCAGCAGTATCAGTCCATAGAAGACAAAATTCAACCAAATGCACAGAAACATCCAATTTCAGTGATGCATTAACTTGGAAATATCATGCAAGTGAACACTGGCACAGCAAAACCTGGAAATATACAGTACATGTGCAATGGGAGGGTGTAAATCTCAACCGCTTCTTGCTGTCCAGCAGGTCAAACATGGAGGAAATCTGAATACTGTAGCATGCTGCATGGGGTTTCCACTGTCTCACAGAGCAGCTCAGGGGGTCTGGGGGTCTGGAGGGGCCCAGCGGGACCAGGGGACACACACGGAGGTGTCGGTTCGGGGTCAACAACAACACTCCAGAGAAAGAGGATTAAAAACAACAAAGAAGTAACAAAACACATAGTTAAATACACCCACACGTCTCTCTCTGTGAGAGACGTCAGCTCTGTTTGTTCGCTTCACAGGCAGCTTTAATCGTGCAGAAAAAAATAAATAAATAAAACAGCCACGATAATATTAAGAGTACAGGTAGGTAGTCATGCTTGTCATAAAAAAGAAGAAAGAAAGGGGTTAAAATGGGTAACAAATGTACTGTACAGTAGAAAGAGCACAACAAGAGACTGCAGCCATAATAACATCAAGATCCATAACTGTATAATAGCGGAGAAGGAGAAAGCATCGAAGGGGAGCAGGAGAGAGAAAAGGTGCAGTCCGGGTGTTTCGGCCGCATGCAGGCCAGTGGAGACGAGGCGCAGGCAGGCAGCGCTTCCTGCTCTCAGCTGATATCGCGCCCCCTGCTGTCGGTGTAGGTCGGGTCGGGTCTGCTGTGGTCTTGGAGAGAGAAGCGCCAGGTGGGTGTGCAGAGTGCCCGGGGAACGACCCCCCGTCCCGGAAAGCCTCAACCTCCTCCCCCCACCCTTCCATCCACCTGCACGTCTCTCTCAGAGCGGAAGCCTCCTCTCGGATCGTCGGCTCGGTTCTTTCGGCTTCACGTCTCCTCCGGCCGGCTGGGAGGGATGAAGAGAAGGAAACAACTAATTAAGAGACGGCTGAAGACAGGAATCCACGTTCAGCTTGATTACCAGTTGCGTTTCCATTACATATAAGAAATGAAATTAAAGTCACAGGTTTATACCCTTGTTCACGCGATAAGTCGTTAATAATCATGGCAGTGGTATGCTAATAGTTACATGAGATATAATCCTAATGCAGTCATGACGCTATCGCTCATCTTCTGTCAGCCAATCAAAGGAGACGTCAGTGTCTTATTCAAGCATTGGAGCAACAAGCCCCGCCTACTTGGGAGTGCTTGTTGCTCCAAGCAGCGTTTTGGGGAAATTGTAGTCGGTGATTGGACAGCAGAGTTATGGATTCAACATGTTAAAATGACACCATTTTTTATGAACTGTGAGATGCTGTGAGAGCTCTGGTGGAGGCAGCTGCAAAAACCCCCACAAACAAGCCATCATCCTAGTACTACTTCCTGTCACCTTCTTTGTCGCTTTCATCAGTAGTAACATCCAGTTGTTGATCATATAACTCACGTGAAGAAAGCGATTCCATTACAGTTTTGCAAAATGCATCATTTCGATATGCTCTGAAAACCCCACCTCATCCTACCGCAAAACCTTCTTATTGGAAAACGTGATTTTTGGGGGGGTTGATTACGCATGTGCTAAATCTGGCATTTGAACTGAGCCGTGTGGCTCAGTTCAAATGAGCCACACGGACAAAAGATTCCCGTTTGTCCGTACCTCATCCCTGCAGCGGTGCAGCAGGGGCCCCCGAGCAGTGGAAGTGCACGTTTTGCCACCGGCTGTCTCGGCGGTGCCACACTCTGGTCTCCTCTGACTGGCTGGAGCGGGGACGGCCCTGGCCGTCTACAAACTGTGTCAGGCGGATGTAGGCGATGCAGGCCGCGTCCTCTCCGATGATGTGCACGTGAGGGTTGAGGATGGTGGTGTGGATGGGTTTGCTGTTTTTGGAAAGGACTAAAGAAAGGACAGAACACAGCGTCAGGATGTAGATGTTCAGAAAGAAAGAGATGAAACGTTAAACTGTGATCTTACGATTGTCAAAGTAAAATCTGTGGAAGTCCATGCCCTCTACCAGATTTCCCAGTCCCTCAGGCTCAAAGGAGGTAAGACCAGGGTCGCAGATCTTCCTGCAAAAAAAACAAACAAACAAAAAGAACAGGTTTAGCTGAAAATGGCAAGGAATGTCAACGATTAATCATCTTCCAAAAGTCGACTATACTTGTTGAAATCTTATAACTTAAGACCTACATAAACTTCTTAATCAATAACTGGAAATAACATCAAGGTCAGACTTTACACCAAAGAGTTTTATAACCACCTCTCTGACTTCAGCACCAGAGATTAGAGTGACATTGTCACCAAGCGTCCCAAGACTCCTCTTCCTCAATGGCAGGATTTTGAGGAGGTCTTCAAAATGTCTGCCCACCGACCCATAATATCCCAAGTCGATATTATCAGCGCACCATCCTCACCATAGATGTGGCTGGTGGTGCACTGCTTCCCCCTCCTGAGATGCCAAATGGTGGATCAGAATCTCCTTAAAGCCATTTGGAAGTCTTTTTCCATGGTCGCACAAAACGTCTTCCATGCCTGAGCTTTCGCCTTGGTGGCCACTCGACCTGCATTCCGCTCAGAGATTCGGTACCTATTGGATCCCACAGGCTAAACAGGCCCAATATGACTCCAACTTCAACTTGGAAGTTGAAGTTGGAGGCACCAACCACCACCTGTAGTGGTTGGTGCCACTACAGGCACCAACCACCTTGCAGACATAGTTCTGGTCAGTTGCCTCAACCATGGAGGCATGGAACATGACCCAGTTAGACTCAATGTCCCCACCCATCACCAGGATGTGTTCGACGTTCTGCTGGAGGTGGGAGATAAAGCTTCTTCTGACAGGAGACTCCAAAAGATATTCCCAACAGATTCTCACAATATGTCTGATTCATCCTCCTCCAGCAGAGTCAACTCACTGGAGGAGGATGTGATCAGGTGGTGATCAGTTGACAGTTCATCCCATCTCATCACCTGAGTGTCCAAGACATGTGTCCGCCGATCAAATGAAACAACCACTCTGTCAGTCATTGAACTGCTCCCGAAAGCGTCCAGGTGCCAAGAGCACATATGGACACGCTTGTGCTTCAACATGTGTTGGCAATCCATGGCTGACACAGAAGGCCAATAACACCACTCGTTCAGATAAGGGGAGCTGTTCCTCCTCAGTTGGTCATTGATCCAGGTGATTGGGTCTCCACCTGTGTCTTCTGGAGTTTCAAAAACAAAACAAATCAGGATGAATTGTGTTAAATGCACAATTCATCCTGAATTGTTCTTCAAATGAAATCAAAGAACATGATTTGTCCAGATGACAGTGGGTTTGGTGAAACAGGTGTATGATGGCATCTTCAACTCCATCTCCATGGTGATAAGCAAACTGCAGGGGGTCTTGATATGAGCTTGTCTGCTTTTCCAGGTTGGCCAGTAGGAGTCTCTCTAGGACGATTATGATGTGGGATCTCAGGACAATAGGTCTGTAGTCACTGATGACTGATGGGTGAGTTTTCTTCAGTACCAGAACCAGCCAGGATGTCTTCCACAACAACCTTCTCTTAGGTCAAGCTATTGTTGAAGAGATGTTGCAGAATCCCACAGAGCTGCTCTGTAGTTTCAGGATTCCAGGACTCTGAGGCCGACACCATCCGGACCTGCAGCCTCGTTCCAGTCCAGTGTCTCCGGCTGCCTCTTCACCTGACTTCTAGATACAGAAAAGTGGGAGGAGGAGGCAAAAGGAGCATCTCTTGATGTGACTGAAGACAAACTTGTGGAAGCAGAAGATCCCTGACTGAAGTGGAAGATGAAACATCTCAAACTGAGGTTTGAGAAGAAAGCTGTGGGTCAGAGGAGGGTGGGATGTCTGTGTGGCTGGGGGCGGGAGAGGAGGAGGATGAGCTTGTTCCTGTTGAAGCATGTGTTCAATTCATCAGCTCTGTCCAGACATCCATCTATCTGATCCTCCTTTTGCTTTAAGCCTGGGGTCTTCTTCATCCCCAACCACACATCTCTGATATTGATCCTCTGAAGCTTGCACTCTGGCTTCTTCCTGTACTTCTCCTTGCTGTCTTTAATTTTGACTTCAACTTGCTTCTGTATACTCCACAATAATCCCGTGTCCCTCCTTGAAGATTCTTTAGAAAAAGACTTGAAAAAGGTAAAAGGAGGGGACGCCTTTTCAAGCTACTTTGATGGAAACGTATAACTTAAAGAGTTGGAATTCCACCTGGACTGTAACAGAAAGCCTGTGGAGGGAGTTGGTGGGATTAGGGTGATGGCAAAGAGCCCTTACAAACTGAAAGACTTGGAGCTCCTCACCAAGGACAAATCCTCAAAATGCCAGTGGAAACATACAGAAAGCTGGTTGGCTGGCAACATGCCATATTGAGAATGGTATAAAAAATGTTCGCCATGAAATTGTTTTAACAAAACATGAATGAAACAGATGCATTTTTTAAACTGATACTACTTTCACATTGCTTTATTGTCTTAAAATTTGACTGTCTCATTTCCTATCAGAAACAAACTTCTAGCATGAAAAAGAAAGTTTGAGCTCACGCTGAAAATAATATTGAGCGACATTAACTTAGAAAAAGCTAGGCAGGTTTTTACACTTAGAAATTCTTTGTAATGTTCACCAGAAAACTCTAAGTGGTCACTTTTACTTGAGTGTTACCAAATGCTGAAAAAAGTCAGGTTGTATTTACTCATCTTTTTCAAACAAACTCTGTTACATTTTACAACGTGTTTGTCATTAGTGTACCACGTCAGGTTCATTCATACTAATGATTTTTTTCCCCCCCGTCACATTAATTTTTCATATGTTATCTCCCATCTTAGTGGAACTGCGCTTCCATCACTGAGGACACACTAAACCTTCCCGTCCCTCTCCCTCAATCTGCTTGGCATTATTCTTAATTATACAGTAAGCAGGGGAGGGGTGAGGGGAGTGGATGTGGATGAAACAATGAATGTAATTACTCTTTAATCTTTTAATACAACACATTTTGCATGTCAATCAGATTAATGGTTCTTCATGGCTGATGGAGAGCTTAAATGTTCACTTTACAGGATGCACTTTCCTGCTGCTGGCCTGAACTTTTAAAAGCAGTGAAGGATGAGGAACGGGGGGGGATGGAGAGGGAGACTCACGCGTAGGCCTCGAAGTCTCCGTTGTTGACGGCTTCGATAAGCTGCTCCGTGATCTTTATGATCTCCTGTTTGCGAGCTGCGGAGAGGAAGGAGGGAGAAGGATGTAACAGTCATCCTCCCAAAAACAAACAAAAACAAAACAACGGCTAAGCCAGAGCAAAAGGCTCTGAGGACCATCAGAGGCTGAGGCGAGTCACAGCAGAGATGATCGGTTTGGTAGAGGTCCGGCTCCTGATTCCATCTCCTCCTTGAACTTTATACACACACACACACACACCGTACAGAGTACGTACCCCCCATTGTGTGTCTTGGCACTTGGTCGTTCCTTTACCTCCATTCATCATCCATCATATCTCTGTTGGACACATGAGGCTGCTGGAGCTCATGCTGCTATTCTAGTCCCCGGCCTTTGGACGAGATTTACCCTGTCCTCCTCCCACCGCTTCCTCCCCACACTAAGTGAAGGGCTTAACTCACTCGGATTGTCTAGTTTCCTCTCTCTCTCTCTCTCTCTCTCTCTCTCTCTCTCTCTCTCTCTCTCTCTCTCTCATTTGCTCTCTTTCTCTCTCCCTCTACTTTTTGTACCATTTTCTATCATGAAAGCACCTCTGTGCTTCGTCTACATGCTCTCCTGTCACAAAGCTGCATGTCACGTAACAAAAAGTCAGTGAAACAGAGACGTCAGACTGCATCCCTCTTTAATGTGCTTAAAGCAACATTTCAGTTTTAATTACAACAAAGTCCTGTCCCACGAAATTTCCACTGCTGGATTCTTTTGTCCTTGTTTCATTATAAATTTATACAGTGAGACATTTGGCAGCACTTAAATAAAGTGAAGATGAATTTATCTTTAGCTACTTAAAGTATTAAAGGTTGGAGATGCAGTTTCATTTGATTTCTGGGGAAGAAAAAGAAAATACTAAAAGATACATTTTAGTATTTTCGATACTTATATATATATATATAAATGAACTAAGTGTTGGGTTATCAGGTAAATGATTTTTCCGCTGTCTTTGATGACCTCATTCAGGGCTGAGCCTGTTGCAATTAATCACCTGTGTTGCAAATTGACTGACCATTACTGCGTTTTCATTACAAATGTTGTGCAAAATGTTTTCGTAATTTGCCTAATGACGAAAAACGCAACAAGAAAATCTATTTCGCAATTGCTGTGAATAAGATTGCTCACGAGATGAGCCTTTAAAAATCAAGTAGCACCGTCGTTCTCCAACTACTTCCTGTCGTCTTCCTCATCTTTTTCAGCAGTAGTAACACCGGGTTGTTGATCATGTGACCCGTTTGATGCGAACTGGACTGTTGCTCAGTGGTCCAGAGTTCTGTTCTTAGACGTAATTTAAAAAGTGCATTTCCTTTTGGAAATAAAGGTCTCAGAGTCTGGAGGAAGAGTGCAGAGGAACGGAATCCACATCAGTTGAAGTCCAGTTCAGTCAGTGATGAACTTGTGGTTTGGGTCGCCATGTCGTCTGCTGGTTCCGGTCCACTGGGTTTTCTCAAGTACAGTCAATGCAGACGTCTACCAGGACATTCTGCTGATGAGCTGAACGGAGATGCTGATTTGATTTTCCTGCCCACGCTGCCAAAGATACTAAAAGGTGCTTCAGCAACGATGGTGTTCCTGTTCCTGATTGGCCAGCAAACTCCCCTGACCTTTAACCCCATAGGGAAACTATGTGTTGTTGTCAAGAGGAAGATGAGAGACACCAAAGGAGCCCCAACCAAATACTGAGTGCATAGAAATGATGCTGTTCAGAAGTCTATTTCTTGGAAAATGAATAGCTGCTGCTGATCTGCCCAAAGACCAGACCAGCCCAGCTAAGTGCCTTCCAGTTTGTGAACTAACTTTTTTTGGTCTTATTTATTTTTGAGAGAATCAGTCATGAGAAGAGCTCAATCAAGCTCTCTCGGCTTGTTAATCTCCTTTTGCCATGGGCAGCACTGGACTGTCCTTTATGACACAAAGGAGATAATTCTGTCCCATAATCCGAAGCTTGGACGGCCTTACCAATAGACTTTCACGTATTTAAAACATACGAGGTCGTGATCGGGACTTGGGGCAGCTTACATAAGCAGCTAGTGATAACATGTTCATGTTCTGTGGCTTTTTTTTTCCTTTACCAACCGAATAATCTAATATTTTACAAGCTATGTTTTCATTTGCTGAAGTGTAGCATGTGATGTCTCACTGAAGCAATAAAATAAGAACTGATGAGTTTCCATTCTATCTATGCTTTGACCCACATCACAGTGCCGTCAAGGTGCTTGGTGTTTTATGTTGTAGAGATATTGTTCCTTTGTACAAATTTCTGCCCATCAACCTTCCTCATCTTCACAATGCCCTTAAATCAAGTTAGGAAAATTGCTTAGGAAAGGCAACTGACACAACTTTTCTAAGTTGTTCTATGTTGGCCTTTTCCCCCCACTGTTGCTTCCAGTCAGTATTTATTTTTCATTGAAGACCAATGAAAAACATTAAGAGACATTATCTGAAATCGACGTTTTTGAGCTTTACATCATGTTATAATGTTTTCCCCTCATCAAAAACATCCCTGGAGTGTTGCCTTGACTCTTTCAAGCATGATTGAGAAATCCTTGCATCTCCCATGGCAACCATTCAGCTATGAAAAAAGCTTGGTGGGACCAAATGCCACCTTCGAGGACTAATTGCTACTTGGATTGTAATTTCCGACTCCCTCGCTCAGCTCCTTCAGACTAGTCAGCAGCAATTAGCGAGCACCTAGTGGAAGAGTGCATTTGATGAGTTTATTATAGGAGCTACTTCTTAGTGCCGTGTACCAGAGGGGTGGGGGAGGTGGAACTTAGAAACTGCAGCTTGGAGGTGGAGTTTTGTCCTCGAAGGCGGAGCTAGGTCCCTCCAGGCGTTTTGTAAAGCTGAATGGTCCCCATGGGAATTTCAACAATTTCTCAAACGTGCATGAAAGAATCCAGGCAACACTGCAGGTATGTTTTTGATGATGGAACATTATAACAAGATGTGAAGCTCAAAAAAGTACATTTTACATAACACCGCCCCTTTAAAAAAGAACACAAACAAATGTATACCCCGCTTTTTAAATTTTTACTAGTCAACATTTTTATAAACTATCATTTTCTCCCACTTCACAATAATGCTTAACTGGTCTTGTTATGTAAAATCCTACTAATATACAGTAGTTGGTGGTCGTAATGTGATAAATTTGGAAAATTACTTCCAAAACTCTTCCGAGGCACTCTAATATTCAGCCGTTTTTAATTCAAGCGAGCCAGTTGGGTGTGGTTGGGCAGTCGGGGCCTACCTTTAACATCCTCATCTTCAATGGTGGTGTTACTGCTGTCGGACGATCCCTGAAACAAAAAGAACACGGAGCACGTTGACGACTGGAACCATGAAACCAAATCAAACCTGGCTGTTCGTCCTGATACAGCATGCAGACTTGAACACAACACACTTACACTTCAGCCTACAGATCCGTCTTCACACAACGGTTATGCCAGTAATACAAACACAACACTGCATTTCTTGCCGCAACCCAGCCCAATCCTCTCTGCGGATTGAGCCCGTCTCCGTGGGAACAAACGCAGACACAGGTAGAACGCTTAGCCACAGTTTAGCACACAGTCTGAGTGGAATGGGTGTTAATCTGGCCGCGTTCCTGCTGACACACACTGATTTCTCAGAGAACTTCACTCATCTGAACGCAGTGAGGCAGCATAAGACAACAATAAAAAAAAGCTCCACAGGTTCACGCCCACACACCTCTCTCATGCAGAGAAAGAAAATCACAAAAAATTCACAGTGTAAAAAGTATAAAATAATTTTAAAAAGACCCTTTGAAAAACACTCTTTAGCCCACCAGGGGAGAGGAACAGAGTAAAGAGGAGGGATGACAAATGACGGGGAGAAGACGAGGAATGAGGGAGATGGAGGGAGGAAAAGAGAGGATGTACCTTGATCCCATCTACTGGGTTATGGATAACAGTAGTCTGTGGCTCCTGGAGGAACAATGGAGAGAAAGAGGGGGAGGAAAAAAGAGAAAGCGGGAGTAAATGAAGGCAAAATGGAAAATGAGTTATGACCAAATGAGAGTCAGCAGACAGTAAGACGAGAGTAACACATGGAAACGGGAAGAAAGTTCTGAACACGCGAAGAATCTGGGACAACAGTGACAGCAAAAAAAAAATAAAATGAATGTAGTCATTATTCCACTTCGTTTCGTCTCTTATGAAAGATGAAACCTAGCAGATTGTTTTTAGTTGTGCTCTGAGTTAAGCCCTTTAAAACACACCAATAACCCACCGAGGGACAAGTCGGGATATTGAGTCCATCAGAACTTACTCTGCTGGTCCCAATTCTTCCCAGAGTTTGAGTCAAAGCTTCATTCTTTTCAGTAGCTGCATTTTCTATGCAAATGTACGCAGAAACTTTGTCAATATTCCACTAATGTCAAAAAAGACACAATTGTGCAATTGTGGTGTTGCTTTTTTTCTATTGTTTATATATATACATATATATATATATTATATATATATATAGATATAGATATATATATATATATATATATATATATATATGTATTTATATTAAATTTTAAAGTTAGAAATTAATAAGTTTGTGCCAGTGGAAACATCCTGTTGACCATGTGACACTCATGTGATGCAAAAAAAAAAATAATTCAGTTTTTCAAAAAACAAAAACAGAAAGTTATTCTAGCACAAAATCATTATTTATCAATGAAGACAATTCATTTTTTTAAATGTCAAATTGTGCAGTTAAATGGTCAATGGAAACACATCTAGTGATTTAGGTCCACTGAACGCAACACAAGTATTTCTACCGCTACGCAAAAAACCCCAAAAAACAATAAAGTTTCCAAACTTTTTTCCCTTTAACATCCAAACATAAGTGCAGATCTGGTCAAAAGTTTAAATACACTCCTCTTGGATATAATGCTTTAAAATAAGAATGTCTCCCCAAGAGTGGAATGATGATAAAAGGTAAAACTTCACTCAATTTTGAAAAAAGGAGTTAGGACCACAGGTTTGAAGGAAGGTGTTTTTTCTATTCCTCAAGTTAAAAAATGAATTAGTAGGAAACATACATTCCTACTAATATTTCATTAAAGTTGCAGAGAAGCAGTGGCGCCCCCAAGAGGGGAAGAAATGTTGGTCACCTGACAGGAAACCTCCAGAGAATCATGTTGAGTTTATTCAAAGGAATACAGTCATCTTCAATCTAGACAGAAATGTTAAACCTAATAAATAAATAAATAAATAAATAAATAAATAAATAAATAAATAAATAAATAAATAAATAGGAGACAGACAGACAGATAGATGATTTCTGCCTCAGGACAATCCTGTCTCAGATTTCTACAAACATTTCCTTACATGTCATTGTTGGTGCTTGACCTCTGACCTGCACTGTCAGCAGTGGGACTTTACATAGACAGGTGTGAGCCTTTCCAAAGAGGAGATGATTACAGAACCCAAACCTCTAGTCAACTTTTGTATCGACAGATATTTCTCGTGAAGCTGCGATTCAAAACTTCATTATTTTGCAAACACACACAAAAAAATACACATTCTTTCACACACACACACACACACACACCCACACACACACACACACACACACACACACACACACACACACACACACACACACACACACACACACACACACACACACAGGCACTCTGTGCAGTGTAAATGTGGTCCGGACGGACAGACAGACAGGACACAGAGCTGCGTACCAGTGCAGCAGAAGGGATGTTGCCTTTGGGACTGGTGACTATGCTGTTTCTGGTGCTGTTTGTCTGCGGCTGTGACGGAAACACAAAGTGCGGCGTTAGTGCTCAGAGACAACGCAGACCGGTGCCATCTGCTGGCTGGGAGTGGGTGAGGACTGGACAAAAATAAATACATACACAGTGTAATCAAGGTAAATGTAGATAGCGTAGGAGCACTCCAGACAAAATAACACTAGGAAGATCGGATGGAGTGTTTTTACGCAGGTATGGACAAGAAAAGGGTTTCCACAGAGATTCTAACAACTTGGATAGAACTTCATAAGGTTAAAGGGTCAGTTTATGACTATAATTTGAGCGCACTTGGTTTGCAGTGGCCTAATCAAAGGATCTAAAGAACCAAGGCTTGATTGCAGTTGTCGTTGCCAAGGGTGACATAACCAACTATCAGGTTTAGAGGGCAGGTATGTTGTGAAGGCCAGGAAGATTAGGAGACTTTTACCTTTGAATAAATGCAGACTGTACAGTCAAGAGTGGCTTGGCTAGTTTTGGTTACAGATTTTGCCTTTTGGTATTAAAACACAAAAATCAAGCAAACTTTGCAAATCCTAGTAAAAAAAAACAACCAATAAAGCAACATGTAGCCGCTTCGTTTAACCGGAGGAGATAACGAGACCCGCAGCACTTACTTCTGACAGAACTGTGAAGCATAACAGGCAGTTCACACACACCCACACAAACGACATAACATGCTAAATATACAGCCGCTCTGTTTCTTAAATAAGTAGCGAGAATGTAAGTGCATGTTCTAACCCAGCATGCAGTCGACTGCAGTCATGACACACACACACACACACACACACACACTCCACAGAGGAACACTCCAATTTCCTGCTGATGAAAGCCGAGCGGGGTCACAAAACTGGTTGCAATCATTCAATTTATATGTCTATATATTTAGTACCTTAATATTGAGGTTATATTTAGGGTTATAAAAGTATGTAACCTGGAGTCAAACAGATCCTTCCGCCGCTGGGGAACATTTCAAACTCAACTACAAAGCAAATCTGAGCGATTTGAATGTTGTTTGGATTAATCAAAAGAAAACATCAGTGGAAGGCTGTTATTACATCAATCACTTCAGTAAGTAATTTTGTTGCTTTTTCGATAACAATGTGAAAGCATTTGAAGAGGTTTTTTTTATTTTTATGGAACAGGTATATTCCGTAATTTACTACATTTATACACAGTGTTTTGTTTTTTCTCCAGTCAGTTTTAAATCTTTTGAGACTTACATTACCTGGAACACAACCTGAACTCTGCTGTGTTGTGTTTCATCATGTGAGAGGAAGTGAAAGTTTTCCAACTTTAAAACAATTCAAATCTGAAATTTGTGCTGAAGAGCTATTTTTGCACCATAGAGCTAAATCAACAGCAACATTATCCAACAATAATTCTTCACTCTACTTTACTTTTTCTTGAGGTTTAGTCTATTTTCCACATGTAGCAAAAATGGCGGCTGACAAAATATTTTCCATCACAGTTTTAGTGGACGAAGTCAACCCTGCCCACTAGAGGGCGCATGTTTCCAGATCTCAAACAGGCCAGGTGAAGCTTTAAACTTAGCCTGAGCTCCTCCAAAATATATTCAAGGGGTAAAAACTTTACTTGCAGGTAAAAAAAATGGACGTAATAATGTGAACCCAGAATATTTCAACACCACTGGCCTCATTATTTAAATGAAAGACAAAAAGGGAAGTTAAACAGAGTGATTTAAACTGAGCTGTCGCTCATCCTGAGGTTTTAAATTGTCTAGTCTTAAGATAAAGCTACAGTGCTGAAGGATAATAAGACATTTCCAGGTTGGCTGCCTTCCTGTGACTTCACAGCACAGATCTGGCAGGCCTGTGATTATGTAATGACAGATTAATCATCTGGTGGGAAATAATCTGAGATTAGCATCAGGGCGCTCCACGCCAGCTAGGGGAGGGTTAGTGATGTGGTAAAGAAGAGACTGGAGGAGACAGAAAGAAGAGACTGGAAAACTGCCTTATTAATAAAAAACCATGGTGGAATCGAGGATGGTTAACTGGATGCCTGATAGCAAAGACTCTGTATCGGGTTAGATATTCTTACGCTTTCGTCCCATCAGGAGATTATTTTTGTTCATCTTAGTTTCATTTGGTTTTCTACAACAGCAAATTAGGGCCATTGTAAATAGAAGAAAAGCGGAGGAGTGAATTTGTGAGGAAAAAACTCAAACTTTTGAGATTAATTACAGGAATTTTCTATAGAAAAAGCTTCAAGGACATTTTTGAATTTCAAAGGTTGAAAATTTTCTACTTTTGACAGAAAATTTCCAAAAGAGGAAAATGCTTGACTTCTGAACCTCTGAAATGTCCTTTTTTTTCTGTTTTTTTTTGTTTTTTTTGGTGTGTATCAAAACAGTCATTTGATAAGTCAGGAATTAGCAATATTAAAGGAGGGTAGAAAAAAAAGTGCCTTCATATTTTCATCTGGCTTTCTGTTCAGCCCATAACAGTAAGACAGATAGAACTGTAATTGACACGAAGCTGCTGAATGTATTTTTAATGAAATGTTGAGGGTTCTGTTGACAAGCTGCAAGTAGCAGGAATCCAAATAATTGTTGTATAATTACAGCAGATGAGTGAAGTTAACACTACTAACAGACAGCATAACAGCCTCCCAGTGTTCACACCTAACAAGCCCAGATGAATTCATAATTATACCATGTCATTTCATGGTTATTATGACACCTAGAGAGGATATAAAATGCTAAGAATATTAATTATGTGTTTGATATGGTTAATTTACTGTACATGAACATTTTGAAAGCAATTCTTCATTTGTTTTAAGCCTGGCAGGTCTCATTAGCCTCATTGTGCAAATCTAAAAGGTTTCTAAAATGTTAGAAAGCTTAGCATGAATTCATCTGATACTATGTGTGATTTCCTAAAGAAACTCTGATGAGAAAGAATAACAGTGAACTAATTTATTCATGTACTTGTTTTGAATCAACTGATGGTGGCGCTGCAGTAGGGAGGATCATGTTTGGGAGGTCAAAGTAGAAGCAGGTTCACGTCTTAAAGGAGCCAGTGTTGTGCAAAATCGACTGGTTTGAGCATTATGTCATGCTATAATGCTATTCCCTCATCAAAAACACACCTGAGTGTTGCTTAGATTTTTTTCATGCACGCTTGAGAAATTCTTTAATCTCCATGGCAACCATGCAGCTGTGCAAAACGCCTGGGTGGCCCTAGCTCCGCCTTCGAGACAAAGCTTGTCGTTGGGGCTGCAGGTTCCAAAAGCCCTTCAGACTAGCCAACAGCAATTAGCAAACGTCTGGTGGAACGGTGCATCTGCTGAGCTCATTATACTAACTGCTTCTCGGTGCAGTGCTAGTAAAAAACGTTGTTAAAGGGTTTATAGAGGAGTGATGTTGAGATGACTTCCTGAAGGCGGAGATTCAGAAAGAGCAGGAGCTTTTAAAGAGACAGGGGCCCAATTTCAAGGCGTTAAATTACAACATTTAGTTTAAGTCATGTTTGATATGTACAGTATTTTACAGCAACTAAAGTTAATATAATACTTGACTGTGCTACAAAATGGCACTATGTGGCTTGAAAATACTTGATGCTGCCCCTTTAAGCATTGCAGCTGACTTTCACAGAGCTTTCATCCAGAGAACACAGAGGCTCCCACTGACTCATGCAAACACAGCATGCTTATACAGCACACACAAGACACAGGTTTCCAACAGAGGAACACCACGTACTGCAAACACACACACATCCACGCGCACGCACACACACACACACACACACACACACACACACACACACACACCAGAAAGCAGCAGACTGGAAACAGTTCAGACTTTAGATGGAATTACAGCAAAATAAGTGCAGCAACACCATCAGAACCCAAATTACTGCACATTCAGCATCTAGGGAGTCTCTTCAGAGAGTTAAAGCATGCAGAAATGAGTTCTGCATGCTTTAACCCCTCATTAAAGCATGATTTATTTTAATGAGATTCACTTTGGCACTGAGCGAATATTCTGAGTGAAAAATGTCTGCAGCAGAGCTGCACAAAGTGTCCGCCAAGCCGAATGAAGATGCCTGAGAGAGCAAACACTGAAAAAAATAGAATGCGACTCCAACTTAAAGAAAATTCAATAACTGGTCATAAGTTTTATATACATAACCTTTATTTTACCAGAATAAAAAGTCCATTGAGACTAAAAGTATGTCAAGAGAGACCTGACCAAGAAGCAGCAACAAATACATCACACAAAATCTAATTAAGTTACTCCAAGTTAATTTAGGGAGTTTATTAAGTTGTCAAAGTAAATAAAGTAAGTTCTACAAACTTCATTCAACTGCTTGTGACCAGTTAACACACTTATTTCTTTAAAGTTGGAGCTGCTTTCTCTTTTTTTCAGTGAAGATGCAGAGAATCAGATGTGGATTTCAAAAGATTTAAAGAAACTTAAAAAATATATATATTTTTTTTCATGTGAATCACGTGAATATGAGTGGGTTTGTGATATTGAACACAAAACTTATACCAAGTTTTGAGTTTGATATGATCATAAATTAACCAAATATGCCATTGTACAGGCCTCCTTCAGGCTTCAAGTACACTGAAATAAAAACACAGGTGAGCCAACGTTTTAAAAAAAATCAAGTTAATTTGTTACAAGCAATCAAATTAAGTTCATCCAAGTAAATATATTAAGCTTATTAAGTTGTCATCTTAAACAAATATAAAAAAAGAAAGTTTGACAAGCTTAATTCAATTACATGTAAGAAAACAACTCAATTTATTTTAAATTGGAGCTCCATTCTTTTTTCCTTTTTTTCAGTGTACAGGCATAATGAGGTCTGGCATTGCCTCTTGATTTTCACCGGTAGAAATAAAACTTCCTGCAAAACAATGACTCATGCTGTGCCATTAAGGCTAAAACTCTGCAGTACTTAATGTAATGACAAGTTTGCCATGAATTAAAATAAATAAATAAATAAATATGGAACAAAAGGGAGACGGAGGGATAAAAACTGGACCTGGCCTACCTTGACGTCTGCCTTCTTGTTGAGGAGACTCTTGGCTGCTGCGGAGAGGCAGAACGACACACCCTCAGACGAAAGAGTACACATCATAGCAAACGCTCAGACCACCACCACTCCTAAAAATCTGCTCACACAAAACACACACGCACGGTTATTCATGCATGCATGCATGCAAAAAGAAAATAAAAAATAAATTAGGAAAAACACCACCTGCTTGAAAGCAAGCTGGAATTATTACAAATGAATGTAAAACTGATCAAAAACATTCCCTTTTGCTCAGTGGGAAACATTAAAAACTGGCACTTCTGAACCCTGATCCGCTGTTCGGAGCATTAGATAAGCAGAGGGCATCAGTCATGAGGGGAGGGGGAGAATTAAAAAAAAGAAGAAGTCTAATTCTCCATTTAATCCAAACACACAGATGCACACACAGCCACCGCTCCACGGAGGGGGGATTAGGAATGGAGCTGTGGAGGAAGTGGAATAGAGCTGCAGGTAAACGATAATGGGTCGGTTAATCTCAACAGTAGGCTGGATTACTGCGGTTCACTGACGGCTGCAGCAGGAAGTGAGGGGCAGGAAATACTGGGATACTTTCTGAGAAGTTAAAAACAAGACGAGGAGCCGCAGCGCCGACGTTAATCCCTCATCATAGCGACTCTACAGCTCTGCGTGAAGCGACTAGTCTCTCTTTCTCTCCCCCCCTCATATTCTGATGCACTCCTGATTCCTATTACCACAGAAGAAGAGATGAGAATTAATACCCTCTTCTCACGAGCTGTGTCTCCATTCACCATACGACAGCTCAATTTGACATTTCGAAAATAAATTTGCTTAATGGAAACACTCCAATTTTCAAAAAATAAAATAACTCGTTTTTTGAAAGAAAGTTTTGGCGACAGGATGATTTTAATTTTAAATTTTTTTGGTTGTATCAAAATTAGTTAACTTTGCAAAACTGTAATGGAAACACTTCTTTGCATCCCACCAGTCACATGATCAATAACCGGATGTCGCCACTGGCTCAAACCACGTAGAAGAGGACGACAGGAAGTGGTGGCGGGTTCAACCTTTGTCCAAGTTTTGGACAAAGGTTGGAAACGCAGCTACAGAGGAGCGATGAAGCTGCTTACCTTGGCAGATATTTAAGGTGCGTTAAAGGTGAACAGAACGAAAGAGAGAGATTAATGCGAGCAAAGAGTGTGAGCGATGTGCAGATGTTCATGTCACTGAATCAGTTGAAGGATTTTCCAACCCAGAGTACAGGGAGGAAGCGGGGTCACCTTGTTCCACGATTCCAGCGGTGGTTCCCGCCACCCCGCTGACGGCCGCCGGAGCCGTGGTCTGTCGACCCACTGAAACACAACGGAGAGAGACGAGACTATTGGACAAGAGAAAACCAGGAACTGCATGAACTTCAGGGTCTCCTACTTGAGTAAGAAATGATACTTTATTACAGGTCATGCAGTGCTTCGCCAAAAATATTCAAACCACCCTGAACTTCACAGTTTTCCATGATACAACCACAAATGTTAATTTATTTAATGCAATTTTATTTAGCAAATATCAGTTAGTTCTCTATCATTTTTAAGTGTTCAAGAGCCATTGGGAGCCACAGGTTGTAGACCCCTGGGTTTAATTTAAAGCTGCAGTGTCACTTTTATGAAATATATATATATATATACAGTACAAACCAAAAGTTTGGACACACCTTTTCATTCTCATTGAATGAGAAGGTGTGTCCAAACTTTTGGTCTGTACTGTATATTGTTACATATTTGTTAAAACTGTCACCATATTGTGATTGTTATGAGACAGATCATCTGTGAAAATAACCAATCTATTCTGCTTTCTCCCAATGCTAACCAGAAACAACCAATCAGAGCCAGGAGGTGGGGCTTGGCACTGTCAATCACCCTACATGTGGCGCTGCTCATCATCTCCCTCTGCCTCTCCGCTTGGCGCTGTTCTATGCTGAAGCTATGCAGCTAATAGAGCCTGTCCTGAATGCTAGGGCTAGTTAGCATGGCAGATAAACGGCTTTCCTGTAACGGTAGGTTATTCCTCCACCATTAGCACATTTAGCAGTGAGGGAAGACATGGAGGGGATCGGTCTTTTCGCAAACTGTCTGTCTCACATTTCGCTGTCATGACATAGTGACAATTTTAACAAATATGTAAAAAAAAAAAAAAACAACTTTTTAAAAAACAGGTTTTAAGCATGTCTGTGTGTTAGAATGGCCAAGTGAAACTACACACTCAAATATATTTATAATCTGCCAAGACTTCAAAGCAGGTCCAATATGAATGCGTTTGAGTGATAAGATTCATTCTTCAACTGCAGCAGAAATATAAGTTGTTTTTTTCTTTACTTTTACTTTTTTTACATAAATGCACACCACACTTTTTAGATTTTCGGACATAAAGAGTATATATTAATATATATACTCCTTTTATCCTTCTAGTTCTTAACTGTGCACTATTTTTGGTTGATCCTCTATTACATAAAATTCTCAATAAAATACATTAGTTTATATTTTTGACATGACAGAATGTATAAAACAACCTGGTTGTACTGTAGCTTGAATGCATTTTCAAAGCACTGCATTTGTAAGACATGCTCAGCTTTCTCTGAGTCCCTCTGCTGATGGGTCCAATTCTGTCACATGACCTCGCGGTGCGTTTCGACTGAAAAACTCAGACCAGATGGGATGCTATGACACTACCGGACCCTGCTGGTGAGGCTTACGGTTCTGGACTAATCACAGATATTAACATTTCAAATGTTTGTTCCTCACACCTGATGTCATCTTCTTGGTGCGTCAGATCGTACGTATCTGTGTGCCGACTGAACTCAGAAGCTGATCTCTGATTAAACACATCTGTAGTAAAGGGAACATCCGTTTCTCTTCATTCAGCTGAGTAAGTGGTCATAAAATCCGTTAGCTGCAGTTCCTGAACGAGGTTTTTCCTACCAGCACTACTGCAACACATCACACGTAATGGTCTGTTGTAATTAAAACATGTTTAGTCAGAACTGTATGGAGCTAAAACTGAACAGGATGAACTGTATGGTTTTTCTTTGGCTTCCTCGGTCGTGCTCGGAGAGATTTTTCACATTTCTTCTGTACTTTGCCATCATATGCATAAATGAGTGTGAACTTTAGTGTGGGTGTGCTTGTGTGTGAAAGACAGATGGCCTGTCACCCGTCTGATCAGAGCACAGTTCTTACCAGAGAAGTTCCTGGAGACGAGCATGGTGGTTAAGATGGCTCCCTTTGGTTAGACAGAAAGAGAGAGAGAGAGAGAGAGAGAGAGAGAGCTGCGTTATCATGAGGCCAAACAAACAAACAAACACACGAGTGAACAGGTTTCATGTCTGAATCAGGCGTGTAACGCTGCAGAGTCAAACTCATTTTCATTCTGGACCATGTCTAGATTATGGATGTTCTCAAAATGGCCGGTAGCACCAGAATGTATTGATAACACTGGGAGTGAACCGATTGCAGTTTTTCTGGCTGACTGCAGATTACCGATCTTTAAAAACCTGACATGCCGATTCTGATTTTGGCTGATACTGATTTATTTTTTTTTGTCTGAAATGTTGCTAAATTTAGCAAGAAAGTCACTGAGTTGGCAACAGTGGGATGACTGCTGAGGCTGATAAGATTGGTGGATAATATCGGCCTCACGTGTAAGTATGGGTCGATCACCGATCAGCCAATATTAAGGAAACCAGGACCGATTTATCAGTACACCCTTAGATACAACCCATCAACAAATTGTTACATAAAATATTAATAAATAGCTAAATCTGCATTCACTAAGTACTTCTTAAAGTTAAATAATATTGAATATCTTTTCACATTGATCAGTCTTAACGTTATTTCGCAATTAAAGTTACCAATTTTGAAGTGATAATACAGAAATAATTGTGACAAATTTTTCAATTTAGGCTCTTATGCATGAAAAGAGAAAGGTGGCATCTGTCTTGCCATGCTTTTTGTGAATTAATAGCCTAGAAAATTCTGTGGACTTTTATTCTGAAATTTGGACCATTATTGTGAAACCACTTCTTTTAAAGTGTTTACACCTCTGTCTCCGGGGGAAACAGACTCCCAGGACTCACACTCTCTTCCACATCTTCTCCACTGGAAATTCCTTCCCAAACCATTTTCTTTTTTTTTTCTTTTTTTTTGAAGGGATTTTGAAAAAAGGAAAATCTGACTTTTCTTTGAAGAGTTTCAGCCCCAAACGAGAGATTTTTTTTTTTTACAGTGCTTCCCATTGAAAAGACATGTGAAGGAAAGCTGATATGTGATCAAATCGCTCTGGATAAAACTAATCTCCATCTTACTTCGATGATTCATGGTAGAGTCATCAAGTGAGACACTACAGTTCCTGCTTCCTGAAAATAAAATGTTTCGCTTCATCTGTTATTTCCAAGATATTAGAAATAATCATTTCTTTTGAATGCTTAAATACACATGTTGATTTTGCATATTTTGAAATTAAAATGAACCTACTCATTTGCAAATTCCTTTAGATCAGAGTACAGTATTTATGCTGAAATTTTGCCCTTACTGTACAGCATATAGATCTTTATTTTGCATATTATTGTCTTTGTGTGAATCTACTTGCCTTGATTGCCTGCCACTTTCCTGATCTCTATTTCTATAATGCTGCTGAGTTTGTAAAACAAAATGTAGAGCAATAGAAGAAGAAACAAAATGTCTTCATGACCTATTTAGTGTTTTTACACCTTAAGTTTCCGCCTGGCATTAAACTTCTTCAGGCACTCGACCGTCTCCTGTCTGTGCATCATGGAGGCCACCGTTGAGCGTTGCTGTGGGGAGAGAGAGACAGAGAGAGACAGAGAGAGATGCTGAAAATAAAACATCACAGCAGAGCAGCTTTGGCACTGACAGATTTATGTGGGCAGAAGCTGCAGCAGAGCCTCTGCTTTGCACAACACATTTTGTTGATTCTGAGGCTCCTGAGGTACCAGGCCTAAACAGATTCACGTTGCTCTTCATGGATTCCTGCCAAAGTATTTTGAGTGCTTTGCGAGGTTGTGGAGCAGAGCCAGGCGTCGGTAAACACAGCAAACTGAACTACAAAGGCGAAATTTATCCGAGGGGCGATATTTGACCTCAGGAAGCCGCTGTTTGCAGCTGAATCTCAAAGCTGCTCAGAGCCAAATAGAAGAAGTGAATCCTTCCTACAAAGACTTCATTTTGCTTAACAATAAATTCTGTCCCATTTTGAACTCTACGGTTGTTTTCCCACCTGATAGTCCAGTTGCTTCGGTTAAGTTGGGGACCAAAACGGCAACATTTGTTCCATGTTCAGCTGCTGAGATTCTCTTTCACACTGCACTGTGACGAACCAACCAAACACTTTGAAAAACCTGTTCCCCTCCTCACCTGTGGAGGCACTGCACCAAGAGCTACTGAAGGAAACGACACAAAAACCTCTGACGAAGACACTGAGCGCAACTTCCTTTTTCACAAAATCTAAACAAAAATGGAGTGGCGTGAAATTTTAGCAGTTGCGGGATTTCTCTTTGGTAAAAGACCACGAGTCATTTCTAGATAACTTGTTTGTTTTGGTTGTATTTACCCAGAATGCCCTGCGCTGTAGTCCTCTTCCTGCTTTTGGACGGTCTGTTGGTCCAGTTGACAATCACATATATTTTCTAACTGCACCAGAGTTCACTCCAACCAAACTGAGACATAGGTTTGCTTACAAAACCTTCATCTGGGCTTCCTAAAATTGTTCAAAGGCTCATTTCTGAATATCAAAAATATCTAAGACGTCTTTCACTCATTACTCTGACATTTGGCAAATGCAAATTATTTAGGTAATCCTGACTGACCTAAATCAGGAAAAGTTTAGTCTGATTCATTGTTAGAATGTCTTCTTTCATACAATATGTGTAAATATCAAGTTTTTACTGTGCAATA
The DNA here is from genome assembly GCA_903066825.1 of Alfaro cultratus. Lineage (NCBI taxonomy): Eukaryota > Metazoa > Chordata > Actinopteri > Cyprinodontiformes > Poeciliidae > Alfaro > Alfaro cultratus. The sequence continues at coordinate 33,548 of CAEFZX010029480.1, forward strand.
CCTTCTCAGAGAGAAGTCACACTTTTGTATTTCTTTGACACTAATTGTTCAGAGAAAGCCGGGCCTGGTATCTGCTCCAGTCAGGGATAGATTGTGTGTTGGGGAACAGATGGTGGGAAGGCTTGGCAGCTTCCATCAGATGTTCTGAGACTCCCAATTAGGCCTTTACAAATTAGTCAAAGTGGAAGCGACGAAATATTGCTTTCTGTCAGCAGCAGCAGGGTTCTGGATGTGCGAATGCCACTTACGCAGACCCACGGGTGCTTCAGAGCCTCTTGGGCAGTGATTCTCTTGGCAGGGTTGATAGTCAGCATCTGATTGATCAGATTTTTAGCCTCAGGAGTCACCGTGTCCCACTCTGGAGAGGGAAACTAATCAAACCCATACATACATACACACACACACGCACATTCAACAAATATGTAAGCGGCGATATTTTTTTCCATCTCAAGTCAGAGATAAGTGAAGGAACAGACAAGCTCACATCGTACGCTCCAGCTTTGATCTGCTGGTAGAGCTTGTGCTGGTCTTCGTCCCAGAACGGAGGGTACCCAACCAAAAGAATGTAAAGGATGACGCCTACACACAGGAATACATCTGTCTAGAGTGACGGGCTAGAGAACAAGGAGGCGGCAAGCATGACAACGTAAACAAAGAGCTTACCACATGCCCAGATATCTACAGGTTTACCGTACGCTTCCTTCCTCAGTACTTCTGGGGACAAGTAGCCAGGAGTTCCTGCAAAGCCTGCAAACAGAAACGAAGGGAAAGTAGGACGCACATTCTTAGCATTAAGGTTTCGTTTTAGACGAAGAGCAGGTTTCTTATACAGAAGATACTTTTTACAGGTTTCTCTCAAATGATTAGGATATTGTGTAAATGTGAAAAATGTCAGTCATCTCGGTAAAGTGCAATGGTTCATTTTTATCGAGATTCACAGAACACAGAGTTAACACCGTCACACATAAACCAGCTGAAAGATTCCTTAATAAAAACACTCACAGGCAGATGACTCCTTGTTAAAATGAGTCAGAACAACCTTAAAGACAATTAGAGACAAAAGCATCTTTAGCTTCATGAATTTGTGCAACTGGTTCCACGTGGCATGGAGGCGATCAGCCTGTGGTTCTGCGTAGGTGTAATGGACGCCCAGGCTGCTTTGACAGCTGCCTGAAGGTCATCTCTCTTGTTGGGTCTGATGTCTCTCATCTTCTTCTTGGCAACAGTCCATAGATCCTCTAAAGGTCAGGGGAGTTTGCTGGCCAATCAGGAACAGGAACACGGTCACTGAAGCAGCTTTTGGTACCTTTGGCATTGTTGATTGGTGCCAGGTCCTGCTGGAAAATCAAATCATCTCTATTCAGCTCATCAGCAGAGGGAATCATGAAGTGCTCCAGAATGTCCTGTTAGACGGCTGTGTTGACTGGACTTCAGAGAAGCCAGTGGACCAGAACCAGCAGGTGACATGGCGACCCAAACCATCACTGACTGTGGACACGTCACTCTGGACTTCCACCAAGGTGGATTCTGCTCCTCTCCACTCTTCCTCCAGACTGTGGGACATTCCACCAGCTGTTTGCTAATTGCTGTAGGCTAGTTTGAAGGAGCTGAGTGGGAGGAGTCGCAGGGCAGATGTTTGTGACTCGCATGCATGGAAGAATCAAAGCAACACACCGGGTATGTTAACATATTAATGCCCCTTTAAGTGAAACAGGTATGAGTGTGCAAAACCTTCACCTGTAGCTAACTGCAGCATGAACTAAAAACCAGTACTGGAGATTAAATGGTAAAGATTGGTTTCTGATTCTGTCTCCATTTTACATACATTTCTAAACGAATTTCTTTAATAACATATTAAGTTGATTAAATTACACAATCACAACTGAACCACATCATTATCCCTTTGACTTGCATGACAGTTTCACCTCAGGACTATTTCATAAATCGTATTTAGATCTCTCCTTCTCTCCGGTGTTTAACTGGGATGGCGCTGAATTCCTCCAGAGCTGGAACCTTTCTGCCGCCGTCTTATCTGTAAAGATTAAACGGTCTGGCTGCCTTCGCTCTCAGAGGCAAACTGTTGCTGGTGAGTCTTAATGAGTTTCCTCCACCCACCGGCAGCTTTACAACTCCAGCTTCCTGCCTCCGCTGGATCAATCAGCAGAAACTGCTTTACTTTAACCTCAAATATTGACACGTCTGGATTTTGTCTGGCTTGTCTCGGCGCTGAGCGGATTTGGAGATGGCGGACGAAGACATCTTAATCAGTTTGCTGGCAGCTATATTTGACGGAGGAGAGATTCGAAAAGTGGGACTCTCCACCCGTCTACAGAAAAGGCTAGCTTTCAGTGTTTTAATACAGAGAGAACCGGTGATGAATTGGCTAGAAAATAAAAAAGCTAAAAAACATATAAATAATAATAAACATGTCCACAGCAAAGAAAGGGAGTAGAGATGTTTTCCACTGCAGCTAAGAAATGCTTCAGATAATCACAGCAGTGAGTGCTGTTCAAAAATAGATGACATCCAGGCAGAGCTTTTACTTTGGCGCAGCCTCTTTATGCATCTTTGCCTTGGCTCTGGACCGACAGGAGGAAATGTACAGCACTTGTTTCAGTTCGTGCAAGCACTTTTCATCTCTGTAACCCATTTCTGTTTGCTTCCTGAACAGAAAACCACCAACTTTGTTTTAAAATTCGTTCTTATTATTCTTTAGGTAATATATGGGAAAAATACTGCGGAAAATAGAAGATGTAAGGCCCCCAACTGGATCATTTGTTAAGAGGAGAGAAAGAAAAAGTGCTTAGAGGAGGAGATTGGTCCCAGAAGGCGGAGCTACGCTCACCCACACAGCTGAATGGTTGCCATGGAGAGTAAAGGATTTCTCAAACATGCATGAAAGAATCAAGGCAACACTTCCCGTATGTTTTTGATGAGGGAATAACATATTGACATGACGTAAAGCTCAAAAAAGTTGATTTATGCTGAGCCTTTAAAATAATAATACATTTTAAAAAACTGTTTTTCTCTGATCTTAGTTTTGGAGTAAATGGAGTCACAAACATTGAGCCACTTTTACTCTAGCTAAAAAAGTAACCGATTAACAAGAAAACTTTAGAAACTGTGGGCCTGTCATGTCGTTTTCTATGTTTTGTGTTTACAACGATTTACGGATCAATTTTCTACAAAAATCGGACCATTTTGTGGATTTCAATGAAATCTTCCATCTTTCGTTTATTATTTAGCAGATGAAATAAAAATGCCACAAAGACGTTTATGCTTAAATGCAGGTTCTCTGAATATTTCCTAAAGCTGCAATATTTAACAGCTAACTGCTCATTAGTGACTTTCCGCATGAACGAGCTTATTCACATGTGATTTTAAATTAACTTCTAATTTAATGGAAACACAGCAATGGTGAAATTGTGTTTTATTGATATTAGTAGAATATAGACAAAGAATTGCACACATTTGTAATGGAAACAGCTATTTATGAAATATAAACCTGTGTTTATATGACTTTACCTTTTTGGATGATTTTTATATGTGCGTGCGTGCGTGTGTGTGTGTGGGGGTGTGTGTGTGTGTGTGCGTGTGTGTGTATAACTTACCAAACCAAGCCTGCTGGTCTCCTTGAACCTCTATAGCCAGTCCAAAGTCAGCCAGCTTCACAGCTGCGTTCTTACACTTGCTGGCCAGCAGCAGGTTCTCCGGCTGCAGGCGTAACAAACACCACAGACAAACAGTCACATCAGCACTGCATTGTGGAGCAGAACGCTGGCTTTGTTGACAGAGCCAGGCTGGGATCTGAGCAAAGCAGTTCGCTTTGACCGGCGACCGGGTCAGGAAGGAAAAACTCCACGTCTGAAGAAATCAACAATCTGAAAAATTCAGCGTGGAGAACGGACTTTTCCACATTCTGTCACCATAGCCACAATGTTTAGTGTGAATTTCAACATTTCAGCACACTTTACAGCAACCAACTGCCTTCAGAAGCCACCTCTTATTTATTTTTTATTTTTAGAAATGGTAATGTAATAAAGTGATACTGTGTTCATCCTAATCGTTATACTTCTAATAAGTCATGGTGTAGGTCCCATGTATGAATTTAAATTGAAATTTTGGTGAATAAACGCCAAACTTTTGATCGTTTGGTCGCCTTTTCAGACTCACAGCCTGAACCCTGGGCTACGAGGCAAAACGATTCAAAATAAATTCCGGGGTTTTATTACATTTTGCATCGATTATTGCATGACGCAGGTGACGCAGTGATGTGTTACATTTTTAAACCCTATTTCATGACATTGTTACATAATGCGGCGGTACGTCGTCGTGTCCACTGTGTCTTTTGTTTCTGTGTATTTTAGTCTTTCTTTGTGACTTTCTCTCTCTTTGGTCTCTGCTTTTAACGCCTCCATGTTTGTTTTGCAGGTCTGTTCTTTTTATTTCTTCCAGTGTGTAGAACCCAATTCAAAAATTGTTAATTTTTTCAGTTATATAATTAAAGACAACACATTTACATTGATAAAAAATTTACCCTTGTGCCCCAAAACTCCTGCCCCTTATTGTTTTCATGGCATTAAAGGAAGCTGTGAGGACTAATAATAGCTGTGGATGCCGCAGACTGACAGATGGGGTTTAAAGCCTTTTTGCTGTTTTCTCTTAATTCAGGACGACAGAAGACAGCTGGTCTGTTTGAGGTAGTGGTGTCTGTGCTGAGTTAATGATGAGACCGAGGAAAGACTCACTGACTGATCTGATGAATCAAACTGTAATCTGCCTATAGAGGAGCAGCTAGCTGTGTGCTTACCTCCAGCTGGAGCACGAACACCACGCCGCCTGCTGCTGGCTGAGCTAAACACTTCGGATAAAAACATTCGTCCAGCCAGTCTGCAGCTCATAGAGGAGATTTCTGTTTAAAGGAAGTTGTTCCTTTCTACTCTCACCCTGTTCTTCCTCTGTAGCGTCGAAGCTAAATTTTCACGCAAACGTTTGGTTTTATTGGAAAACGTTGTAATTTCTGGAATCTGACTATGTGTGACAGTTCAACAACAAACACCCCAGTGGGAATCAGATGCAGCTGTTTGGGATCGTAAAGTTACACAATAAAAAATGTATAGCAATATTTGTGGTTTATTTATCCTGTAATAACAGAAAACAAATGAGGGTCAAATTTTCACAATTTTACTCATTTACTTCTAAAGGTTTCAAACCAAATATTAAAACTTTTAGAAATCATTAAAACTTTTATAAATTACTTCTAAAAGTTTTAGATAATTAAGAGATTTTGCATCTATGAATTATCAAGCTAAATATTATAATTAGGTAAATATTTAGTTTGAAGTTAAATAAAGAGTTTGTTAAAATATTTAGCTCATTTAGATGGCTAACTAAATTTTTTGGAGTTAAATATTTAGTTTATAAACTAAATACTTTATCTAATTTAGATTGCATATTTCATTTGCAGCTAAATAGTTACTTTGTCAACTAAATGTTTGGCTTATTTGCCTTGCTAACTAAATGTTAAGTCTGGAGACAAATGTTTAGTTTGTAAACTAAATATATAGTTAGTTTGTTAATTAAATATGTAGTTTAAAACTGTAACATTTATCAGTGAATAGTTAATATGAAGGGAAATGAACCCCCATTGTTTTCTCTTGTTGACAAATTTCCTCCCATGTCCAACAGGGATGCTATAGTTTACTGACACGCCCTTAATTACAACTCTGTGTTGCCATGGTAACATGACATTTCCATTTGCTTGTCCTCTGCTGGAAAAAAACCCCCACGTTATTAAAAATGAACGATGTCTTGGAAACAGTCTATTTGGCAGGAAACATGCAGCACAGTGAAGAGCATCCGCAGTAACTCAGATTGTTGGCAACGTCTGCATTTTCATGCATTCGGGCCCAGAGACGTGCGCAGACATGCTGACTGTTGGACACGTTCACTACACTTACCACGTCTCAACATCCAGCACCAGTCAGACAAGGTGGGCACGCAAGGAAGAAGGAAGAGAATCTGCAAAGTTTCAGCCCAGCTCAGTTAGCAGGTCAGAGCTTTCTGAGATATGAGCACCCATCACAGACTGGTACAGATTTCTGGTTTAGTGAGAGGCTGCTTTGTATTTCACCATCTCTTTATGTTTTTATTTCATTTTCTGCTGGTAGTTTTATGGAGTGAGGTTAGTGTCAATATGAAATGTATTTGTTTCGTGTTTTTCAACTCGCACACGTGAAATCAGAGGTAAGGTTACAAGCACCAATCACAAATGTACGAGTGCAAACCTTCGACCCTGAAGCCGTCACGACGGCAGACATTATGCATGGAACATCGATCGAACGTCATACGTTGCTTCTGAAGGAAATGCAGACCCTTCACTCAGCTTGACAATGAAGGTTCAGCGGCTTCCTGGAAAATCCGAGTACAGTCAACCAGAAAACTGTTGAGGTTTTAACTCAGAAATTAAAATTCATCAAGTTGATTTAACAACACGAGACTAAATGTTTAGTAAATGTTTATTAAACGTGTCGGTGGAACTGTTGCAGTGAATGCACTCATCAGTAAGCCTGTCGCAATAAGCAATGAATTAACTGATCAATTAATCATTTAATTGATCAGTTAAAATGAGCTCAATTTCCGTTCTGTTGAATATTTTTTGGAGGGTAATTTTATTTACAGAAACTTCATAATCCATTTTTATTAATGGGTTCAGTTTTTTGTGGGGTTTATTTCCTTTTTCTGTACTGGTTTTAGTTGTTGTGTTTTATTTTGGATATTTAAAATGTCTTCCAGTTCCAGCATGGAGTGTTACTCTGTACAAAATTAAAGCTCAATAGTTTTGCACTATTATGGCCTTTTCAATTTATTGGTTGAAAACTGCATCAAAATGAGAGTATTATCGTTTATCACAATCATTTCCAGTAACAATTTACTGTCCAGCAAACTTTGCTGTGGCGACAGGCCTGGTCACCAGTGTAAATAACTTTCCTTCAGCTGAATGAAGTTAGAAAAGGCACAGATGCTCTTCCTTTGTTCAACAACTGACTCGCTTCTCCTGAACTGAAAACGGTAGTCCATAGTTCACGTCTCCTTTTTTTCCCTGATTTCAAAACTAAACAGCACAGAGAGACACACACTGACACACACACACACCCCTGCAGGTGACTCACCTTGAGGTCTCTGTGTACCACCCCCATCTGATGGCAGTGGAGCACGGCCTCCAGGATCTGCTGGATGCAATGACTGCATGCAAACAGCAGGGGGAGCAGGTTAGTCCAAACACACTCAGGCCCATCTCATCTCGGTCACATTCATGCAGAGGCTCCAGTCAGTCCCCAACAACACACACATACACATACGTATTCCCACTGAGAAGGATCACTCTCAACACACACACGCACACACACGCACACACACAACCTGCCTGTGAAAAAACTCAGACAGGCGACACAGTGAGACGCTGCTCTGCGTGGGAGACCCTCAGTCTAACCTGAGTTTTTCACAGTAATTTATTCACAAACAGCCGCAGCGCCGCATTTGACTTCCAAGTTTCAAGCCTCTGCTTTTTGAAAATGCCTACCTATACATTCTCTCTCTCTCTCTCTCTCTCTCTCTTTTTCTCTCTCTCTCTCTCTCACACACACACACACACCGTCTCACACATACTCACTCTCTTTTGCTCTGAGGCTCAGCGGATCCTGTTGCCAGGACCGACAAGAACTGATCATTTGGGTTTGAAGTAGTGCAACAAGAATCCAAAAAGCAAAAAAAAAACCTGCAGACAGGCAGATGCACACGGAGACAGACAGACAGACAGCAGGCACAGGCAGATTGTTTTAAAATCACAGGCATGTTTCAAAGACACAAGCATGTAAATGCAGGGACACGATACGACACAATGAGACACACACACCTTGAGGTCCCTGTGCACTATGTCATGTTGGTGGGTGTAAGACACACTGTCTAGAATCTGATGGATACAGTGACTGTGGAGACAAAACGACAGGGTGAGCAGCAGGTAAAAGAGACCACAAGGAGAAGGACAGGGTGGGGGGGCGGGATGGGACAAGGGGGTCTTCAAGAAAGAAAAACTGACACAGCATTCTGCTGACTGGACAGACATTTCATTTGTGTTTACATGAATGCTTTGTGATTCACATTTTTTGAAATATGTGTGCAATTAAGGAAATAAGAATACTTTTTTTCTTGTTTTATGCTGACACACAAAATGGTGTTTGATATTCCAACTGGTACGACAACGAGAAACTATTTTCCTAGTCAATGAGCTTTCCTTTGGATGATGTAACAACCTGATCCCAAAAGCTCAAAGACTGAGCTCAGAACTTTGTTGATTTACCAAAACTGGATTTTGTCTGACAATCAATTTCTTACACCCTTTAGACTGGCATTGATAGCAGAAGGAAAAATGATTGTTATTTCAGGTCATGGTTTGTTAGTGTCGTGTGACCAGCACTGCAGACTTTGCTCCGATTCCCAGAAGTCCTGATGAGATGTGCTGAGCACAGACAAAACACTGATCATGACTGTCAAAATAAATGTAAAGCATTACAAAAGTGTAAGAAGAAAACAACTTCTTTTAAAGGGTGAAGTGAAATTTCAGCTGGTGCAGTCCACTTTCACACCTGTTCCCCTCCTTGCCTGTGGTGGCGCTGGACCAAGAACCACTGAAGGAAGCGACACAAAAATCTCTTAAAAAGACAAGTGAAACTTCCTTTCTCACAAAATGCAAACAAAAATTAATTTAAAGTAGACTTATCAGCTGTATGTTTTCTCTTTTGTCTTTGGTATAAAAAAAACGACAAGCCATTTCTCCCACCAGTACTAGACTTATGTGTTTGTTTTGGTTGTATTTACCCAGAATGCCCTGTGTTGTAGTCCGCTTCGTGCTTTAGGAGCGGTCTCCAGTCTGCTTGGCATTCACACGTGCATTCAAACCATGTTAGAGTTCACTTCAACCAAGCAGAGATCTTAGTTTGTAGGTGGACCAGAGTTTACTTTTTTGGTCCACATCAGACTTTGATCACACATTCACACCTCCATAAATGAACTGGACTTTCTAGGTAAACAAACTAGAGTTCCATTAAAGTGAACCAAACAGGGCTGGTGTAAATGCACCCTAAGTATTATCTTTAGAGTGCAATTAACTTGAACTGCAATGGAAACAGTTACGAAACGAATTATCAACAAGCCATATCAAAGCAGAGAGCAAAATAGCTAATGTTAGCTTAGCTCTTCAAAAAAGGGCTCAACGTGAAAAGATCTGCAGCAAGACATCAGTTTATTGAAGACTGCAGTTGTGTGTTCAGCCTGACCTCTCATTAGAAACATATGGTAAAGCTAGGAGTGTGTGAGGCGACGTGGTGTAAAGACATTACAGTCTCCTGGAAAGAGTTAACCAAGGTGGAGGAGCACATTGAGGCAGAAACTGCAGTGTTGACAGAATATATTAAAAACGGCAGCGCTTTGTCCAAAATGGAATTGGTGAGTTATGTGTTATACAACCACAATACTGGGGACTCGGTGTCAGAGAATGCTGTAAGCAGCTTTGATATGCATCGGATACATAAAATCCTCAGGGGAACATCCCTAGTTGTATTTCTTTAAAAACAACAAAATTGTTCTTGTACCATCTTTGGGACAGATGTAACTGAATGTTTGCACAGCTGAAAGAATTTGATTAAAATTCGGATGAGGCCACAAAAGCTGAGCAATCAAAACGGACTCTGGTCTCTGGGCAGTTGACCTGGAATGTTCTCTTACTGAATGAATCATATTTAGTATGCATAATTACCATCTGAACAGGCACTGGGAACTGTCATAGATTCACGGAGGACTGCGGTTTGTGCTAAAGGAATAGTTCAGATGTTGTTGACTTCATGTTTTGTGAAGCGGCTATGAACTGTCTTCTAGCATGTCTGTAGCTCAGACATAGAAAAGCTAAGGCTAATGGCTGGCTAGTTTAGGGCCACAAATAAAGCAGGAATACAGGCAAGTTCTTCACACTCCCACACACAAACATCCAGACTTGCATAGGTTCACACTTACACAGTTAACATAGAATCAAGGAAACAACATGGGTAGCACATGGGAAGAACATGAAATGCAGAAATAATGCCCTGTAAAAGAAAGTAAGCAGTAATCTTCATCTGTTTGCATCTATATTCTGCTGACTGACCAATTTACATTCATGATGTTCTATTGGAATAATTTTATCTATAATAGTTCTAGTCAGAAGCTTCTCTCCACTCAACTTCAAGATTTGGATGGATGAGCTTAGAAAAAACTACAAATTCCAGGATCATTCATCCATGTTAGTGATACCAGTGCATTGCATTTAGGGTATTCCATTGAGTTTGCATATGATATTTATGATGTCTTGGTGTATTATCTGCAGTACACAGGACTCTGATATATTTTCTGCCCTTCTGTTGCTCCCTGAGCTCAGGTATTGATCTAATATGATAAAATACCAATTAGACACTGTAGTGCACATCATGCAGACAGTGCAGGCAGTGGAACAAAGCTTTTCCTTCACACAATTCCTGAGGAGAACATGGGAATTTGATTGTCAGGTCTTCATGTCTTCGGTGGACCTGAAGAAGATTCATGATTGTAATCCTTGAGGTATCTTGTGAGGGTTTCTGCAGAGCCTGCTTCCTGGCTGGTGTTCAAAGGGCTTCCCTATCCTTTTATGCTTCAGTAAAAGCTGTGTCCACGTCCTCAGCACAAAGTTGAGTTTGTTCCCACCACAGGATGGACTCACTCTGCCAGGGTTGCCTCTTTATCACTGACCCTTTTTTGTGGTATTCATAGACTGGCCTCAAAGCATAGCTATGGATACAAGGGAGTCTGGTTTGGGAATTTTAGGGTCTCATTTTTGCCTTTTGAAGATCTTATGATCCTGTTGGCCTTACAAGCCATGATCCTCAGAGGACACTGGAGGGTTCATACACAAATGTAAAATGACGGGACGGGAGTTTGAAGGTTCATAACTGGAAGGCAGTCTAGAACAAAGCCCTTTGGTTTGGGGATCAGTTTCTGCCTCAGGATTTGGAGTCTTGTTCAACAAGACACGTGAGTAGAGGATGGACTGTGAGACAGATGGACAGAAGTGAGGATACTTCTGGGGTCTGTCTTTGCAAAAACAAAAGCTCAGACAAAAAGTGAAGCTCCTGATGTACTGGTCCGTCTGCGCTGCCACCCTTACCTATTGTCCTGATAAATGGATCATGATCCAAAGGTACAATCTTGGAAACAAGCCACTGAAATGAGCTTCTTCTCTAGGGTGGCAATGATTCAGTCTTAGTGATGGAATCATTCGCTCCTGCACCTCTGTATTGAGAGGAGTCAGTTAGTGTCTGATGCCGTTGGGGCGCCTTCCTTTGGAGGTATTCTAGGTAGGTTTGCCCCAGTGTCTCCCCCATTGGAACTTTATATTGTCTTGACCCTGCTGACTGACTATACAGCCTTGAACTTGCAAGACTTTAAATTCTTGCGAGTTCAACTTCTAGTAATTTATGTAGACCTAAATCACTCAAATTGATTTAGGTCTACCTCCGGAAGGGCTACAGTCTGATCATATTCCATATCACGTGTGAAGGGCGTTCCTTCTGATTAAGGAACACCCCAGAATAAAGTTAGGCTGAGGAGGGGGAGGTCAGTGTTTCCTTATCCTTGTGACCTGAAGGTAACTAGTAGATGGCTGAAGGGAACATTTTGTGTCGCTGCCGTACCTCTGGATCCTGACTGTACACGGATGCTCCTGCTGTTAGAATATTTGATTCAAGGTAAAGTATGATCTGTAAATTTAAAACCAGCAAATCCACTCTAAAAATTACATTACCTTTCAATAAAGGAACTTTTCCATTAGAATGAACAAAAAAGAGCCAGAAAATTTGGCAACAGGTGCAAGGAGTGACAAGAAGGCAAACGATTACATATTTATGGAGTTTTGAGAATAAAGCCGCTACAATCTCTCATTATCCCTGCTTCTCTCTTCCTTTCAACGCTACTGTCCCCTTCTATTCTTCTTTCTCGCCTCCACAAACCGCCTCCTCGCTCAAATTGATTTAGGTCTACCTCCTGAGGGGCTACAGCGTGGGCGAGTGTGCACTTTTTTTGTTTTTTGGGGAATTTTTTGTATGTGTGTGTGTGTTGTTCTCTCTATAATTTCTGACTCTTGAGGGGGGGCGAGGGGGGCCTCCCTTCAACCTCCATTTGGCTCACAGAAAAAAAACAAAAAACATTGCAGAGGTGGGATCCATCAGAGATCACAATGCGCAATGCCCAAAAACAGGAGAGGCAGACGTCTACGCGCCGTGTGTCAAACAGTTTCTGCCTAAACGAGAGGAGAGCAAACTGTCCGGGCTGCCGGAGGACTGCAGAGGCTGGAGGAGCGACACATGGAGGGGAAGGATGCAGAGGAGAGGGAGCGGAGGTGTGTGTGTGTGTGGGGGGGGGGGTGTTACCTGGCATCTGCTTCGCTGTAGTACTCCCTAGCCACGATGTCCTCGAACAGCTCCCCTCCTGTCACCCTGAGAGACGGAAGGGATGGAGTTTCAAATTATACACTTCTGTTTCATTCACACACACACACACACACACACACGCACGCACACACACACACACACACAGGAATAGGAGGGGGATGTCCTCATTAGGGGGAAACCCCGGCTGCAGGATTCTCTCTGACAGTGTTGCCATGGAGACTAGCTCCAGTGCGGGGGAGTTGTGGCTGCATGTGTGTGTGTGTGTGTGTTAGAGTGTGCACGGCGCTAGGCGGGAGCTGCAAGCAGTGAGGGGAGGGTGGGTGTGTGCGGTTATGTAATGGGAGAGAGGAGGTGGGGGGGGGGTTTGGAGAGGAGGGGGGGATGACGAGAGAAGGAATGCAGAGATGGGGATGTAAAGTAAAGCATGGAGGTGATGGAGGGCTAGAAATCAGCACAGAGCAACACAGGGAACAGCTTCAGAAACTTACAGGTCAAAGATAAGGTAGTGGAAGCCTTCCTCTGAGATGCTGTCATGGAGACGAACTGCAAGAGAGGCATCAAGATCATCCTGAAACCAAAGCCCACATCGTGTCTGTCTTCTTTAGAAATTAGAGACGCACCGATACGATATGAATATCAGTAAAGGTACCGATATTGAAAAAGAAAACCTAGATCAGGTATCGGTGACGATGTTCCTGATCTATTCAGTCTAATTCTATGCCTTGTGCTCTGAGTGTTGTCATGCTTTATTTATTTGAAGGAGGTTTGTTACAGTTTAGTTTTACACGTTTGACTAAGATAGTCTATCTATTGCTTTTGTTAGATTCAGTTTTTTTATTATTTATTTTCCATTGGCTGTTCTACTCCTAATCGCACTGATTGAAGAAATTTGCATTGTTTTACATGTTTGACCAAACTTGTGAAGCTATTGGTGCATTTAGGTGTGCTGTACTATTGCAGAGTTAACAAATACATTTGCAATTCAGAACATTTATATCTGTGTTTAAAAAAAAGAAGCATTTTTCTGTATCATTATCGGCCGATACTGAACCTCGGATATCGGTATCGGTATTGAAAGTGAAAAAGTTATCTACATCTCTGTTTGAAATCCTCCATATTTACATCAAGCAGCTCTGTCCGCCGAAAAGCTGATGAACGTTTCTGAGTTCAGGCGGACGCATTTCCTGTTTCTATCAAACGCCGATCTGCTGCGAGTTGTCGCAGGCTGACATGCAAAACCCAAATGTGTCGACTCTGTCACAACTACGCAATCGCGCTCGCTGCAGTCTGAAAACCCGACTCAAATGGAGGCGGACAAACAATTTGCCTGCAGGATTTCTGAGCTGGATCCTCCCAAAAGTCTCACGTCAGCTTTCACTGGGCTTTGTGTTTCTTTAATAAACATGGAAGGTCATTTTATACAGACTAAAGATAGATTTATATAAATGTACAACCCTAATTTTTTTATTTTTTTTTTAAATTAAATCCTGATACCCCAGATCAGGGGTCTGCCGTCTTAAAATAAAACAGCCAAATGAAACTCACTAATGTCACACAACTTTTTGAAAAAATTACCACTTATCATTTATTTCTATTTTTAGGATTTAAAACAAAGATGAACATAACATTTAGTAAAAAGAGGATGGGCTTTTTTTTTAACTTTGGGATGGAAATGATTTAAGAAACATAAAAAAAAGCACATACAGTTCAACCTAATGACAATAAAAACATACCTAAAAACATATTGCTGGTTCAATGCAAATATTGCAGAAATAACCTGAAAAATTGTTAAAAACTTGCATTTGTTTTTAGCTGGTTCTTTTTCATTTTTAGTCACAATTATTGATCTTCATTGTGGAAGAGTCACTTGTTGCTTCTTTTTGGCAACAACAGTAAAGGTAAAGGTACACTAAAGCGCAGCTTAGGACCGGATCTTTGTCTTCTTCAAATGGTTTTTCCATAAAGTTGCTCCTGTTCAATTAGGAGGAAACCTTGACATAAGAAGCAGATATAGTTTGTCTTTTTATTTTCACTCAGCACATTTAATGTTGGCGTTTATCGGTAAAAGAGCAGCTTCTAAACGATCAGGATTTGGAAAGGCTCACCGATGTTGGGGTGTTTGAGCAATCTGCAGATCCTGGCCTCTCTCTCCAGCTTCTGGTGGTCTGAAGGAACAGAACAGAACAGAGACGGTTATGAGAAGCTAACAGCAGCCCAGGGTTTACTGCTGCGATCCGATCTGGGTAAATGTAATGGCTTCAGGTAGTAAGTTTGGTATTTAGTGCTGTTTAGATTATTGTAATTTTATGACTTTGTACAGTGATTGCAGACTGGACAAGGACTTTTAATGTACGTTTATGATAATAGTCGGCTTTATTAAGGTACTTGCTTGGCTTAAGCTAGATATGACACATAGCATCTTTTATTCATGTTTTTTTGCACCTTGCCCCTGTTTTAAATCAACTCATAAACTAAACTAAGAAAGAAAACACAAGATGACTGAAACAGCTACAGACAATAGGACAGGGAATTGAATCAGGTTTTCATATATTATCCAAATTTTATGATTACTTTCATGTTTATTAGTTCCTGAATGCAGCTGACTTCACTGCAACTGCACTGCAAAAACACAAAAACTTCGCAAGGATTGTTGGCCTATTTTCTAGTGCAAATATCTTAGAACACTTAAAATAAGACAAAACTAACTTACAAGTAACTTTTCAGCAGTAAAAAGCAGCGTGTTTAAGTGAATAATTCCTTAATATTGATGAAAATTTATAATTTCCACTGTCAGATTCTGTCACTTATAACATGGGAAAAACGTCTTGTTATAAGTGAAATAATCTACCAGAGGAACTAGTCATTTTTTAAGCAATATTAAGAAATTATTTTCTTAAAACAAGCTTCTACTTCTTGATAAAAAGTTACTTATAAGTTACCTTATTTTAAGTGTACTAAAATATTTGCACAAGAAAGTAGACCAACAATCGTTGGTAAGATTTTGTGTTTTTGCAGTGAAAAGAAGAACACTAGAAATGAAATGAGGAAATAAAACAAGAACCAACATAACAGACAGAGCAGAACCGGGTCAGAAAGGACAAAAAAAGGAACCAAGAAAACAGCAGAAGTAAAAACAGCCCAACACACAAAGAAGAAGAAGAAGAATAAAACGAGGAAACAAGCAGAAAGAAGAGAAATAGAAAGATGAAAAAACAAACATAAGTAAAAGGACAAACCGAGGCAGAGGTAAGGAGGAGAGAATCTTGAAGAGATGTGAGGGCGAGTTGCCCCCCAAAAATCTGTTTTGTACCCGAGTGACAGCTGGTCCTACCCTGCAGCTTACACACACCCACCCACACACACACACACACACAGCTGTTTCAGCCACAAAGTGAGAAGCGGTGAAGGACTTCATCCTCCCAGAGCAGAGGGCAGGACGGAGAGCAGCTGTCATGTTTTTAATAAAGGTGCCATGATGCCGACTTCAGCTCAGTCTCTGCTCTGAGTGTTAATAACACCACTGCTGCTATTTTCAGAAGTTCTCTGAGGCGCTCGCTTATTATTTGATGAGCATTATATGAGCGAGAAAAGAAAAAGCAGATGCTGCTTCATCACAATTGGACTGACAGGAATTACATCTTAAAAGTGAGGAAAGAGGAGCAAAACGTGGATAAAATCAGATACTGTTTGCCTTACATGCCATGTGGCCCTGTGAAAAATGTTAGCGCTAACAGGTTTCTGCTGTTTGTTTGGGGTTTTTTTTGGGGGGGGGGGTACTTTTGTTTGTCTCACTTAAATGTTCTGGATCATCACTTAATACAAAATATAGTTTTTGAAAGATTTAATTTGTTGGGGGGGGGAAAGTGACCTGAACAAACCCCTATGTGAGAAAGTAATGGCCTCCTAAAGCTAACGTCCAGCGTTAGCTTCAACTGGAAATAAGGACATTTTGGCCAACTATCCTTTTCGTTTTCATGCATGAACAATATGTTTAAGATCAGGCCGCATCATCTCAATCATATTTAAGTCCAGGCTTTGAATAGGCCACTCCAAATCCTTGCTTTTCTGTTATTTCAGTAAGATAAAAAATATATATATATGTATTGACAGCACTGTAACTACTGCCGGCCTTCAGTTTGTTGTAAAAAAAAAATTAAAAAAAATAAAAAACGGCCGTGGAGTTTACATAAAAACTATGTAAAATAATAAAAAAAATGTTGTAAAGTGGAAAACATAAACGTTTTGTTTAATTCACAGTAAACCTTTGTAAAATGTCAAACAAAATGTGTGTATTGTTTTTACAGAAACGATATGTGAATATAATGAAATGTATCTGTTAAAATGACAAAAGGTGGCAAAAAAAATAATAATAATTCAAACGTCACCACAAAACAATTCTGTTAATATAAAATTAAAATACTGGAAAAACTATGGTTTTAATAAAACCATATTTTTTGTTATGTATTTTTCACTTAATCTGTTTATGCAGAAAACTCGTATGCAAAGTTAATATTTAATTTTTGTAGACTGGACTGATTAATTCAGCTGCCATTTCAATCACTGTAAATGTATTCACATGTTTTTCTTAAATAATTATTTACTCAATATCTGTGATTTTCACAGGAAAACTCTGGTAACCATGGCGATAAAAACAACTGGGTTTTTTTTGTTTTTTGTATTTTTTTGTAATAACAGTGTATGTACCTCAGAGCTTTTCATTTTAAAATGAAAAATGAAGCTGTTGTGTTTTCTGTGGAACAGACGTGGAGGCTTTACACAAACAGGCGCTAGAATCTGCTAATGTGGAGCTTTGAGGATCCAGGACACACAGGCCGGGGTCGTCACCGCGTGGCTTTTCTTTTCCTCACCTCTGGCAGAGAGCTTTTTGGTGTTGATGATCTTGGCGGCGTACTCTTGGCCTGTGCAGAGTTTGACACAGCGTCGCACCACCGAGAAGGCCCCCCTGGGAGACGAGAGACAGCACAAAGGAAGGGAGAGACGGGTCAGCCGGCCGCCAGAGCTGCGTCAGCATGGAAACGGCCGTCTCAGCGGTCAGACGCTGACCTGCTGGGCCCAGGGGGCGACGTCGGCAGGAAGCGCGTGAAGGATGTCAACACGCCCTGATCCAGGAGTCCAGTCCTAATCTGTCCCTCGGTTTGCTGGACCGGTCCAGATTTCAGCTAAAGTCGCTAGCTGTCACTTTTCTGACACTCACACGTTCCCTCTTGTTCTCACTCTCTCCCTCTGCTCAGACACATCTCACTCCAAAAACAGAGAAGAGCAATTTTCACAACCCTGCCATTTGTGGTTGAGTTGTTGCAACTTTTTACTTTTTTGGGAAAGTAGCTGAAAAGTCTGTTTGAACTGTATTGTGTGCTGCTTCTTCCAAAGTACCAAAGTGAAAGGCGTGCGCCTGTAGAACTGCAAAACTCCCAACGGCTAGACAAGCACTAAGTGATGACATTTGTTTGAGACTGATCGGAGAAAGATCCGTCACATAACCCAACCTATCTCACCGCAGAGTCAAGCTGATTCCTCGAGATTCCGACATCAAAAAGGGAATTGTTTTTTTCCACAAACCTCCCAATCCCTTCCAAATATCCATGTTGGACTTTAGGTCAACTCAACTTTCCAGGTGGTGTCCTGTTATCAGGATGTTGTGTCTGAATGTCTGACAATATCTGTCAAAGTATTATGCAAAATGAATATCGTCACCTTCCTAAAATAATAGGCTAAGTCATTTCTCTTTTTTTTTTAGGAAGACGAAGATGTTATTCACAGCTTTAAATATCAGCTATAGGGGTAAAGTGTGACCCGTGTTCAGTATGGAGGCCACTGGCTGCCACGGGTTCGAGTCATGGACCAATGACCTTTACCACACACTCCCTCTATTCCTGCTAAAGAAAGGCCACTAGTGGCAACAAAATCTAAAACCAACAGACTATAGTAAAACCTTGAATGTAAAGCTGGCTTATTTCTATAAAAGTGTTTAATGTTTTAGAAAAAACATGAATGTCAAAAACAGTTTGGTCATGAGATGATTTGAGGTTACAGATTGTCGAACTTTCTCTCATCCCTTCCAGTTATGTTGCCACAACAGAAACTGATTACAACAATAACCCATAAACTACCAGTTACAGTACACTTTAGTTGGTTTCTGTTTGTTTATGGCACTATTTCATGACAATACTTTACCTGATGAATGGATACGCCATGGCTTCCATCCATTCATCCACTCATAGACAACAGATGAATGGATGGATGTTGATTACATGAAATAGACGCAGTAAGAACTTCTACCACTAAAGGTTCACAAGTTTGGCCTTTAAAATGATTTTTTTTTTTTTTAACTGTGCTTCTCAACGAGAGACGGAGACTACGAAAAGCGGAACAAACTAAAAGAGTTCAAATCCACATAATTAAATCTGTTTTTTCTTAAGATGTCACATAGCAGTCACATTTTTTTTTTTGCTTAGCAAGTCAAGAAAAGTGCAGAAAAGGAGGAAACAGCTCCGAGCTTTTGATCTCCTCAATAGAATCCTGACCCCATTTTACACTTTCCTGCTTCAGATAATCTGAGGAATCCTGTTCATCTTTAAATCCACCCGTTTCGCTTCACTTCACTTCAAAAGACGACGGCTGCTGCTGCTGCTGCTGCTGCTAGCTGAGCTACATCTCCTGAATAAAATCCAGCTCTGATGAATTAAATCCTCTCTGGGTTAATCAAAGTATTACATGATTATGAATAAGGAAAAACTTGTACTGCATAATTTAATTCCTGCTCACTTTAGCCAGTTGCTAACTAGCTCTTTTGTTAGCATGTAGCTACAGAACGAAACCTGATCCTCCTGAAGCTCCAGAAGAACATCAACACATGACATGTGCTACACGTGCCGCCATGTTGCATTGGCTCATGTAAGTAGATGACATGTGATGTCCTGATGTGGTTCTTCAGTAATACTAGAAACAAGTTTGGTTATGTTTTCATATTTATTGAAGGTCTGCTGGAAAATCAGTAGAGTAAATGCAAAACCTAGAGTAACCCAAAAGATATTTTCTTCCATATGTATATATATAAAGAGAGAGATAGATAGAGAGAGAGAGAGAGAGAGAGAGAGAGATGTGTGTAAAGTTTATAGTAAATTACTGTCTGCAGGTTACTGTAATCTGTAATTTAATTACAGTTTGTGCTGTGATGTCATTGCATGTTGAAACTGTAACAATTTTACTGTGGTTTGATTCCATTTTTACTGTAATCGAATTGCCTTAAAATGTATTTTATTTCAGTTCAAGAGGACTTCCTCAAATTTCATGTCGACAGTAAAAGAAAAGCCTTTGACTATTGCTAGATGTTGAAAGTTAAAATGTCATTATGCAACAATTGACTTACCAATAAATGTCAGTCTTTTTTTTTTCAAAACAAAAAGATTTGTAAAACAAGTTTGTTCTATTGTCAATTGTCTTTTGTCAAGTCTGGGTGTTTTTTTTGTTGGGTTACGTATTTATCAATTGATTTACCTGATTTTTATTTATTTATTATTTGGAAGAAATTCAAAGGGTTTTGCACCCTGCCGTCATTTTTGGAACGTCTGAATTGTGTTTTGAATTCATCAGATTCTTCAGATGGAAAACTGAACGCAGGAACTGAATCAAAAACGATTCAGGCTGTGAACTTTTTCTGTCACCTTTAAATAGAATCGAATGTGAATCAAAGTTCAGATTCAGTAAATTGATTGAATTGTGAACAAATGTTGACGTCACATCATCGCAGCCGCCTGTGACACATCTATTGTATTAATAATCCCACTTTGAAGTGAGGTGCGGATATTTTGCATCTGCTAAAAGTAGTATCTAAGCAACGGCAGCAAGCCTCGCGCTCACAATGTGTCTGATGTATGATGACCAAAATAACTTCAGTGACACCCGGAGCTCCGTTCTGGGGGTGAGCGTCGCTCTGAAGCTCTCAGGATCACCTTTGTTCACCGAATCCTGCGGAGACCGACGGAAATAACCACCTCTGTCATCCCGAGATATTTTTATCCCACCTCAGCACTGTTACGCAATGAGACACTCACACTGGCTCCCAGAAGCCCATCTCTCTCTTACAGGCTCTCCAGCGCCGCATACATTATGAGGAGACCGGGTGAGTAAGCATGACACGCGCTGGAGAACAGGCAGCAGAGCCTCCGCGTGGCGGATTTTCTACAGGGCAGGTGGGAGGCAGCAGGAGGGCCCCAGGGTCTGGGGCCAAAACCCCGGATCGGCTCATCTCAGAGGGCAGCTGGTCTCTAACCTGATCACATTTCTTCTTCAAACTCTACACAGCCACAAAACCCTCCCTAAAGGCATAATAATAATAATAATAATAATAATAATAATAATAATAATAATAATAATAATAATAATAATAATAACAACAACCTCTGGATATATAAAACAGCCATGTTTGGGATATTACAAGCAGCTTTCCAGGAACAAACATGACTGATGCATGTTGGTAGAAGCAGTGATCCAGTCTGATCTGCTCTCAAGATCGCCTCTGATACTTGATTTAAAAAAAAGGGGGGG
>CAEFZX010029481.1:0-16790 GCA_903066825.1 Alfaro cultratus
CAAGAAGGCGCACCAGCGCCTCTTCTTCATGAGGACCCTGAGGAAGAACCACCTGTCCTCAGAGATCCTCACGAACTGTATTACAGTTTGGTACGGGAACTGCTCTGTCTCCGACCGGAAGGTACTTGTGACAGTGCAATGACAATAAAGTTGAATTCTATTCTATTCTATTTATTATTGTCCACAGAAAAAGTTTCCATATATTTACACAAACTTTAATTTTTATACATGCTGACTTGTGCGTAAAATATGGCGCCGCACAGTTTTGTGAATACACACATGAGGGCTCTGGACACCAGAACAAAATGAAAACCAGGGACATTCAGAGACATCAGAGGACTGAGAGATGAAAGAGAACCCTAAACATGAAGACTTCAATCGCAGACATGGACGCGTTGAAGGACAATCTAACCAGGACATTATGTCCAGAACCATTCTGCTCCTGTCTTCATGTCTTACCTACGCAGTCGCAGCCCAGCGTCAGCAGCATGCGGGCCTCGGCGATGGTCTCGAAGTTCGGTCCGCTCACCATGCAGTAGACGCCGGTGCGGACGCTGCAGCCGAGGTCAGAGGCCACGTCCAGCGCCAGCATCCGCAGTTCTTTGCTGTAGGCGTCCGACATACAGGGGAACCGCGTCCCGAACCTGGACGGGTGACAGAGGACAGGTTTACCGTGACGGAAGAGGGTTGGAGCTCCGGTTGGTCCGTCGCGGCGCCTCACCGCTCGTCGTTGGGTCCGCACAGAGGGTGCTGGCCGGCGAAACCTGGCAGGTTGATGTGATCCCGGATCACCATGATGTCCCCGACCTTGAAGTCTGGACAGATCCCCCCCGAGGCGTTGGTCACCAGGACAGAGTCCACACCCAGCAGCTTGAAGATCCGAACTGGGAAGGTCACCTTGTGGTGAGCAGGGGGACAGGAGGGGAGGGTGTGGTGGGGGACGTTAACACAAAGACAAAACTCTCAACTAGCAGTACTTCCTTTGGACACAGAGGCAGAATCAGCCATAGGCACCTGCCCCGCCCCACCCCAGTGCATGCTGGGTAGCAATGAGGACGACTCACCTGGCAGAGGGAGTAACCTTCGTACAGGTGGAAGTGTCCCTTCATGAAGACACAGGGCGTCTCCTCGATTGTCCCAAACACCAGGCAGCCTTCATGGCCTGGGACTGGAGGTCAGAGACAGTGGTTACCATGGCAACAGCTCAGATACATCATCATCCAGGATGGAACTAGGTTGAGGGAAGAAGCTCCCAGTGAGATTAGCCAGGTTGGAGAAAAGGGGCGGGGCTTCAGGGAAGAGGGAAGATGGAGGACAGAGGAGGACAAATGGCTCTGCATCATGAATTCATTTAATCTAGTTTCATCATCATGAATCCAGTCTAGATTCAGTGATCAGTTCATTTCTATCAGCTGACCACTGGGTTTATTGGGTTTACTGGGTTTGGTGTAGCAACCAATCAGAGCGGAGGCGAGACCTGCCAAGAGACTCATGAGGTACAAAGAACCAGGACGGATTCTGCCGTTAACTGTCACGTCCTGGATGAGAGCCAATAGAGACATTTGGTCCTCATTCCTCACCAGCAGGTGGCGCTAACAAATTGGGCTAATGCTAACCTGCAATTAGCAAGAATAAGAACAACGACTGAGTCACTAAGCAGCGAAATTAATCTGATTCCAGGATCAGACGACCCCGCCCACTTACGCTGTGACCCCGCCCACTCACACTGTGATCCCACACACTCACACTGTGACCCCGCCCACTCACACTGTGACCCCGCCCACTCACACTGTGACCCCGCCCATTCACACCGTGGCCCCGCCCACTCACCTGTGCTGACAGGGAAGTTGGGGATGTCCTGGTACCTGAAGGTCTGCTTGTCGGCGGCGGCTTCAGCCAGCAGGCCGAGTCCGGACCCACAGATCACGGCCACTTTGGGTCGATGCCGGGTCTGGTTCTGGAGCCATTCGGTGGTCAGCTTGTAGTCATCAAAGGAGCAGCAGCTGGAAGTGGGTCAGACGAACAGAATCAGGTTCTGTTCTGCAGTCAGCATTAATTGGACCGGTGGCAGAACCTGTTCAGCCTGGACCACCTGGTCCACAGAACCAAACAGAACCAACAGAACCTTTCTGGAGCGGGTCTCACCAGGAGCTTCCTTTGCTGAGCATCGTCAGGCTGTAGAGCCTCCAGGAGGAAGAGGAGGAAGAGGAGGTCAGAGTCCCCTCTTCTGATTGGCTGATTTCAGCCCCACAAACACTCTCTGGTGCATTGACTCCATGTGACTTTGACCTTTGACCTCTACAGTTTGTTCAGCCAGAACAACCAATCAGGTGAGGTCAGCTGGCCCACAACAAACCTGGTTTTGGTTCTGACCCAGCACAGGTCGGTACAGGTCCATCCAATCAGCAAAGCCCTGCTGAGCATGTTCAATGAAGCCGGGTCAGAGGTGGTTCTGCAGGGACGGAACCAACCGGACCCATCAGAACCATGAGAGTTTAGGATGAAAATGTTTCTTCTGTTGAATGAAATTTGTTTTGCTATAAACGGAGAAATTTAAAAACAGAAAATCTCTTCATATTTTGACTTAAATTTCAAACATTTACAAAACATGAACTGAATTTGATATTTGTTTTTTGTCCCCCACTCTGTCCTCCACTCTGTCCCCCAGTATGTCCTCAATTCTGTCCCCCAGTCTGTCCTCCACTCTGTCCCCCAGTATGTCCTCAATTCTGTCCCCCAGTCTGTCCTCCACTCTGTCCCCAGTCTGTCCTCAATTCTGTCCTCCATTCTGTCCCTCAGTCTGTCCTCCACTCTGTCCCCCAGTCTGTCCTCAATTCTGTCCCCCAGTCTGTCCTCAATTCTGTTCCCCAGTCTGTCCTCCACTCTGTCCCCAGTATGTCCTCAATTCTGTCCTCCATTCTGTCCCTCAGTCTGTCCTCCACTCTGTCCCCCAGTCTGTCCTCAATTCTGTCCCCCAGTCTGTCCTCAATTCTGTTCCCCAGTCTGTCCTCCACTCTGTCCCCAGTATGTCCTCAATTCTGTCCTCCATTCTGTCCCTCAGTCTGTCCTCCACTCTGTCCCCCAGTCTGTCCTCAATTCTGTCCCCCAGTCTGTCCTCAATTCTGTTCCCCAGTCTGTCCTCCACTCTGTCCCCAGTATGTCCTCAATTCTGTCCTCCATTCTGTCCCTCAGTCTGTCCTCAATTCTGTCCCCCAGTCTGTCCTCCAGTCTGTCCCCCAGTATGTCCTCAATTCTGTCCTCCACTCTGTCCCCCAGTCTGCCCTCCACTCTGTCCCCCAGTCTGTCCTCCATTCTGTCCTCCCGTCTGTCCTCAATTCTGTCCTCCACTCTGTCCCCCAGTCTGTCCTCCAGTCTGTCCCCCAGTATGTCCTCAATTCTGTCCCCCAGTCTGTCCTCCATTCTGTCCTCCCGTCTGTCCTCAATTCTGTCCTCCACTCTGTCCCCCAGTCTGTCCTCCGTTCTGTCCTCCAGTCTGTCCTCAATTCTGTCCTCAATTCTGTCCCCCAGTCTGTCCTCCATTCTGTCCCCCAGTCTGTCCTCAATTCTGTCCCCAATCTGTCCTCAATTCTGTCCCCCAGTCTGTCCTCCATTCTGTCCTCCAGTCTGTCCTCCAGTCTGTCCTCAATTCTGTCCTCCACTCTGTCCTCCATTTTGTCCTCAATTCTGTCCTCCACTCTGTCCCCAGTCTGTCCTCAATTCTGTCCCCCAGTCTGTCCTCCACTCTGTCCCCAGTATGTCCTCAATTCTGTCCTCCATTCTGTCCCCCACTCTGTCCCCCAGTATGTCCTCAATTCTGTCCTCCATTCTGTCCCCCAGTGTGTCCTCCATTCTGTCCTCCAGTCTGTCCTCAATTCTGTCCCCCAGTCTGTCCTCAATTCTGTCCTCCACTCTGTCCCCCAGTGTGTCACTGTGGGAACCTTCTGCAGGAATTCAGCTCTGGTTGCCATAGAAACTGGGATTCTACAATAGCAACAGTGTGTGTGTGTGTGTGTGTGTGTGTGTGTGTGTGTGTGTGTGTATGTGTGTGTGTTCTGCAGTATTTTATTTTTAACTTCAGCAGCTCAGTGATTAGGTTGACGCTCCATTGGTCCGAGGATTCCAGCGCTTTGTGACATCACCAGGTGATCCATGACCCACGTTGTCCAGGTGACCTCCAGGTCCTGATCGGATCCTGATCCTCCTTCCAACTGATTGGATCTGGACCAGAACTTTCCCTCCAGGGTTCCACATCCCATCTGAAGGCAGCTGGAGTCTGACTCCCCGCCAGCAGGGGGCGCTTCTCCATCGCTGTCATCTTTGCAGAACCTGACAGAACCTCTGCTGGCGCTGCCGGCTCCAGGTTCTGGTTCTGGTTCTGGTTCTGCCACAGGACTCCTGGGTCCACAGCAGGTGTTTTACTCCTCAGTTCTTCAGGCTAAGTATCAGAACCTGGGTCAGAACCAGAACTGGATCCAGGAAGACCTCAGTCTGGCCCATCGCTGCTCTCTGCTGCCACTTGGAGGCCCAGCAGCTCCAAAAGGGACAGACGATCCGATTGGTCAAGAGTCGGTGCTTCTGCTGCTGCCACTCGCTCCCTGCGCCGCCCCCTGCTGGACGCAAAGGGAACTGCAGTTCTGTTGAGTTCTGGTTCTGGATGTCTCCGCGCCTGCACCAGAAGTCTTCGGCAGGCACCAGGAAGTGAGTGTTGCTATGGAGACAGTAAGGCTGCTTCCTGATCAGCTCAGATCTGACTGAGCTCTAAGGGTTAATTAGGGCTGGGAGGAAGAGGAGGAGGAGGAGGAAGAGGAGGAAGAGTCGCGCAGCGGGTCCGTCAGTCGGTCGGAACCAGCTGAGGAAGAGGAGGAAGCCGCTTCTTCAGCTGCGGTAAGACTAATCTTCCTCCTCTTCATCCCTCCGTCCTTCTTCATCTTCATCACCCGCCCCATCTTCATCATCATCTGCAACAGTGGGCGCGTGCCCGTTCAAATGTTGAAATGGTGATGAAGAGACACCGTCCATCTCCTCCCTGCGTGCGTGTGAGCGCGCGCACTGCTGCGGTCAATTCACGCGCACACGCTCGTGCAGGCGCTGAGTAAATATAGAAAGTGATGCGTCAGAGTGGCGCGGTGACGTAGCAACGGTGACGCCGCATTCCTTCACAGCTTGATTATCATCATCATCATCATCATCATCTGGTGACTGATGAAGACACGCAGGACAGGGCGCGTGTTGACCGGATCAATACTGCAACTCCCAGTCTGACCAGTAAGAGACCAGTCACGATCGATGAAGACAGTTACCATGGCAACACTCGTTGGATGGATGAGCGGTTGGATAGTTTGTTGGATGGATGGACTAACTTTGTTCTGTAATAAGCAGAAGAAGAAGAAATTCTGGCGTAAAGTGTTGTTAATTGTCAGAGCGCCCTCTGTGGCTGAAGTGGGAAGTGCATGACTTGTATCAAATGAGGTCAGCTGCTCAGACATTCAGGACCATCGTCTCATGATGATGATGATGATGATGATGATGGACCTGCAGAGCAGCTGGGATGACTCCTGCATCACCATCTGATGATGTCACAGATCATTCCAACCAATCAGATGGCAGCAGTCTTCTCTGTCTCTCCAGATGTTCATGTCTAAGTGCCGTGTCTTTCTCCTGCAGGACATGTGACTTCAGAGAGGATGTCCAGTCTTGAGCGAGCTTCCAGTGAACAGCAGGTGTAGGAGAGGCAAAGGATCATGGGAGATGGAGGGCCCCTGCAGACGGAGGGGAACGCTCTCCTCAAAGCTGTGTTCCAGGGAAAGCTGCGCCTCGCCCGGCTGCTGCTGGAGGGCGGAGCATACATCAACGAAGGCAACGAACGGGGAGAGACACCCATCTCTGCTGCCTGCCTGGGGAGCTATGACGACCCGCAGACCCGCCAGAGGATGGTCCGCTACCTGCTGGAGAAAGGCGCTGACCCCAACATTCCAGACAAGAGCGGCCGCACGGCGCTGATGCATGCCTGCGCCGAGCGGGCGGGGCGAGAGGTGGTGACCCTGCTGCTGGAGAATGGGGCAGACCCCAGCCTCAGAGACTATGCCGGTGCCTCCGCTCTGGTCCACGCCATCAACAGGGGAGACCGCGACACGCTGCAGGTGCTACTGGACGCCTGCAAGGCCAAGGGCAAGGAGGTGATCATTATCACCACTGACACATCTCCGTTGGGCACCAAGAAGACCAAGCAGTACCTGAACTCACCACCCTCACCTGGCATCGTGGACAAACTGTCCCCTGCTTGCATGTCTCCTTCAGAAGTGGAGATCGGCACTGCGTCACCTGCAGGGGACAGGACTAATGGCGAGGAGGGCATCTTCAGCTTCACGCTCACCTCGGCCTTACCACTGCCTTCGGCTCGGCCTCCAGGTGAGAAGCGGCCCCCACCTCGGAAGCTCCTGAAGAGGCTGAACTCAGAGCCCTGGGGCCTGGTGGCACCCTCGGTGCTGAGCGGAGTTCCTCCGGACCGGCTGGACCCGGGTCTGGAGGAAGAGGGCAGCAGCGATCTGAGCAGAGCCACTGCCGAGATGAACGGTCTATCCATCTTGGAGCCGGTCCGGACTCGGTTGTCACGACGACACAGCATTGAGACGCACGACCCCTGCTCTCCCAAACCCATCGACCGGTCCTGCTCCGAGGACTGCACCGGCCTCTCTGCCACGTCCTGGGCCGACAAGGTGCAGCAGCACCAGATCCTGTACCGGAGAAACACCGCCCCGGAGCCCCAGGAGAACCCCGGGGGGCCTGGGGCTATCCGACTCCTGGTGCACCCTAAACTGAGCCGCATGGAGCACTATGAGTCCGACACTCATCTTTGTCCGGAGTCCATCCCTGGATCGCCGGACTCCGGGCGGGTGTCAGTGGAACGGCGACGGTATAACGCCTCCCCGTTGTCCCTGGTGACCAGCTCATCCAGGGAGTCTCTGGAGAACATCCCCAACTCGGTGTCACCGATCACCATGCGCCGTCGGCCCCCAGGTCTCCTGGAGCGCCGTGGGTCCGGGACGCTGCTGCTGGACCACATCTCCCACACTAGGCCCGGCTTCCTGCCTCCTCTCAACATCAACCCCCACAGACCCATTCCTGACATTCGAGCCAATGGAAAACCCACCTCCCCCGTTCACAGCGGACACAAGATCCTGGTCCCCATGGCCCCAATATCTCCCAAGCGGGGCCCCGAATTCAAGATGAAGAAGAAGCTGATGAGGAGGCACTCCATGCAGACAGAGCAGATGAAGCAGCTCTCCACCTTCCAAGAGATCCTGGCTGAGAAGGTGGTTGAGTCTAATGGGGACTGATGACAGGAGGCAACAAAGCATGATGGGTAGCTGCTGAGTCCTAGCTAACACTAGGTCCTGGTGACTGAGGTGAGCTTTGTTTGACACCACCTGACTGGATCAGTTCTGTTCACTGAGGTTTGGGTCAAAGGGATGGTTCTGATCCAATGGGATGTTCCCTGCAGCCGTCAGAATGGTACCAGTTTGGAGAATCAGAAATTTTCCCAATCTAAAACATCAACTCGGAGGTACGTTTGATTCAGAGATGGTCCTGTACGACGACATGTTGGTGCTGGACACTCGACAACCAGGCGGCTCCTGAACCTCCAGGCGGGTTACAGGGAAGAGGAGGTTCTGATTGGAGCCACACAGTGGTCCCTACAGGACCAGAACCTGATCCAGCCAGTGGTCAAACCTGAGTTCTGCTGGTATCTCTGCTGAGGTGTGGGGGCGTCTCAGAGAGTTAGGGATGGTCCTCTAAAGACACACCATCCAAAGCATGGAAAACTGAATGAACCTCCTCGCATCACTGTTTTCTGGATCAGAACCGGTCCTGTAATGTAACTGGGTCGATTTCTCTGATGTGGATGATCTTCAGGACCTCTCCATCCAGGATCAGAGACTGCATGACTGCAGGGAAGGTACTGAACCACTCAGAACCAGAACTCTGGTCCAGGTTTCCTGCAGATCTCAGCAAGAACCTGAGGAGAGTCTGATGCAGATGAGGTGAACCCTGACCCCTGAGGTCCAGAGGCACTTCTGGCACAGAACCAAACTCTACAAGAACGTTTTCTTTAACAACCTCAAATCAAGACCCCAAAATCGACTTGATTTTTCTGATAAACTCTCTATAACCGGTTCTTAAGAGTTCTGTCTTTATTTTTTTGTAGACATTTTCATCCAAATTTGTTTAATTCTGCAATATTTTTGTCTAAAACCGTCTCAGTGCTGCCCTCATTAGGTTGAAGGGTGGCTACTGCAGTTGATTTTTCCTGACGGTTCCAACTTTACGTCACTCAGCTGGCACCAGTGCTCACCCCCCCTCCCCCATACACTTGGCTCCGCCCACGTTGGTGGTATTTTCATAAATTTGTCAGGGGGTGGGGCTTTGCTGTCTTTAAATCAGCCTGAAGGTGGCGCTTTTGTCCTGCTGCGTTTCATAAACTGAATGCTCCGATCTCATTTTAACGGTTTGCTGACCCCTGGTGGTCACAACAGGGTCAGCAACAGGTCTCAAGTCCGTTTTCATCTGCAGCTTGGGTTAAGCTAAAACTAAATCTGACACTTATTTTAATGATTCAACTGAAAAAATTGAACTGTTATTTTACAGACTTATTCCAGATTGATATCAAATAATCTATATTTGAAGTGTTTCAGTTAATGTAGATCAGGGGCATCAAACTCCAGTCCTGGATGCTGCTGTCCTGCAACGTTTAGATGAGCCTCCGCTGCACCACCTGAACAAAATAATTAGGTCATTAAGACTCTGGAGATCTGAGGACCTCCAGAGGAGCTACACAAGGAGGTAATGAAGCCGTTTCATTCCAGTGTTTTGTACCTGTGGCTCATCTAAAACCTCCAGGACTGGAGTTTGACACCTGTGATGTAGATGTTCTGGTTTAGTTGAAACCTGAAGTTCAAGTTCTGAGAAAATCAGATCAGACCAATAAATAAAGTACTTTAATGCAGAACTTTTCTGTAATGGATAGAAAACTGAGTGGAAGGAAAAAGTGTGAGGACCAATTGTACGAGAAGGTTTCAGAGATGTTTTCTGATTGGCTGTCCCAACAGGACTTGGTACCAGTTCTGATCGCCATGGTTCTGTAAATGTTTGGTGTAACATTGATTCTCCTACATGTTCTCTGAAGAGGAGCTCATGTTGCTGTCCGGCCGATGAAGGACAGGAAGCTGCTCTTCCTCACTCCTGAGGAAGACACAACAATCTGACGCACCGAGGTTCTGATGGACAGAGACCTGGTTCTTCCACATCAGCGATTAGAAAATAAAACTTTCATCCAACTAAACGCTGATTTCTGGGTCGGGTCGGAAACCTCTGAAACCGACAAGACTGATTTCAGAACATCGCAGTCCAATGACCCGAACCCAACCACCGGGTTAGAAACTTGCTGAGACACAAACCACGAAACATAAAGACGTTTATTGAAGATTAAAATGTTCCTTCAGACAGGAAGTGACATCACAGTTACAGATCACCACTCAAAAACGTAGTCATCACTAAAGTGACCAATGAAATCTGTCCAACTGAACTAAGCTCCACCCACACACAATTCTGCAGGAACTGAATCAGATTTTCAAAATAAAGCTTCAGCTTGCTTCCAGTGTTAGTGTCCCGGTAGCTTGCACAGATAGGCGCGTAACATGAGATGGCTCACTCTGATCAAGTCCTCAGATGCACCAGTAGAAACTTTAAAGTGCAAAAATCAGTGAAAGCAGGGTGTATTACTATGGATCAAAATAATATAGTGTGATCTAAAACAAAGATATGTGTTTGGGCAGATGACTTACTCTGCTTAAAGTTTACTAATACGAAGTGTTTTAAAAAAAACAAACAAAACGCTTAAACAGATAGGAGTGAAACAGAGCTCACTGTGCTATGTCAGGTCCATTTTAAACAGAGATAGTGTAGAACAGACATCTCACTCTGATCAAACAGTGACAAATAGAGATAGGAGTAAAAAAGAAGCCTCACTCTGATACATACTGAGGCACATTTAAAACAACAGATAGTAGTGCAGAACAGATGTCTCACTCCAGACAAAACGGCAACAGGTATTCATTTAGTCAAGCAGTGAGACACCAGACAAATATAGGAGTGAGAAGAAAGAGCGTTGCTTGGTTTATTTTTTGAAGAACTTCTTGTTGAGCAGGAAGATGAGCAGATTGACGTTGACTTTGGCTTTATCAAACATCTTCATCACCGCCACGCCCTCATACTGCAGCTGCAGCAGATCCTGGGCACAAAACACAACAGCTAGAGCGCGGCAGGTCCAACAAACCAGAACCAGGCAGAACCTGCACTGGGTCACTATCACTCCACAACAAGAATCCCACAAAGAAAGTGAATATTTCAGAAACTTCTATTCAGATTTTCTATGCTGGTTAATATAGTTGTTGAAATTCGCTAATCTTTGAATCGTAAAGAGATTCAGGAAGTGAAGAGGTAGAGAGCAAACATCACCGTATTGTTCAATCTGAGATGTTTTCCTAATGTCAGGCAGACCTGGCCTGAGTTCTGGTTCTGACCCGGTTCTGATGGTACCTGGTATCGGAGCAGGAAGTCCTCCATCTGGACACCCAGGAAGCGGGCGCCGACGCTGAAGCTTCCCGTCTCCGGACCAGGTGTGATGTCGAAGACGACGTTCCTGAACCTGGAAGAGGTCAGAAGGTCAGAGTGGTGGTGATGTCATGGTGATGTCACTCCCCTGTCCTGCCTCACTGTGTGGCCGGCAAGTCCTCGATCTCCAGCAGCACTCCCTTCTCCTGCAGCCGGGCGGCGCTGTAGCTCAGAGCAGGAAGCTTCTTCTTCCCTCTGCTCTCTGCTGCGTTCCTATTGGTCCCTTTGCTGCAACAGAACAACAAATAACGGCGCCATCAGGGCCTGAGAACCAATCGGGTCTCTGGAAGCGCGGCGAGTCGTCTCACCTGCCGGTGGTCAGGTGATCCAGACAGGAAGTGATGTAATGCCTGTAGAAGTCGACCTGCTGGCAGTGGAAGCTGCTCTTCTCCTGCAGGCGGCTTAGAGTCTGCTGCAGCTTGTGAAGCTCTGCCCCCCGCCGCTGGCGACGCACGCGCTGCTGCCGGATGTCCTGGGGGGGACAAACCGGGTTCAGTCCGAACCGAAACCGGATCAGGTTGGTTCTGGTCAGGCCGTTACCTTGGCAACCATGTGCAGGAGATGCTCCTCGGCCCGCGGCGGCCGCAGAACGCCTAGCACCTCCAGGCGGCGGAGGCTGCGTACGATCTTCCTCTTCTTCTCCTCCAGGCTCAGGTTGCCGTTGGCGACCAGAGACGGGTTCCTCTTCATCTTCTCAGGCGTCTGAGAGTCCTGCCGCGCCCGGCGCTGCACCAGCCAATCGTGACACACTTCCTGTTTGGAAACAGAACCCGGTCAGGCGAGCGGCGCCCGGTCAGGCGAGCGGCGCCCGGTCAGGCGAGCGGCGCCCGGTCAGGCGAGCGGCGCCCGGTCAGGCGAGCGGCGCCCGGTCAGGCGAGCGTCGCCCGGTCAGGCGAGCGTCACCCGGTCAGGCGAGCGTCACCCGGTCAGGCGAGCGTCACCTGGTCAGGCGAGGTCTTTGTTTTCAGGATGTCCCTCAGAGAGTCGCCTGGCTGAGTCCTGATGACGTCGATGATCAGCTGCTTGGTGCTGAAACCAGAACCACAAGTGAGCAGAACAGAACAACGTGCTGACCTACCTGGACAGGTGAGGCAGAGCTACCTGAGCAGCAATCCGCGGACGTCCGGTCTGTCTGAAGAGTCGTCAAAAACATCAAATTTGTTGGTGAGAGTCAGAGAAACTTCCATCTTACTGAACTCTGACCCTGGATCAGCTGACGCCTCACCTGAGGATCAAAAACACCCAAAACTCGTCAAACCAGGCGCAAACACCTGGACACATGGGTCCAACATCCAAACCCAGAAGGACTAGTTTACACCTGTACAGTACTATGCTCACGCCTGACCCGACCCAGACCCAAAACAGCAGCCACAGGTAACGGTACCGTTGAGCTCCTGCAATGAGGGAACCAGTCCGAGGTCATTCAGGATCAGCCTCAGCGGGTCTGACGGGTCGGGACACAGAACCTCCTGGTGCTCCAGCAGTAGCTGCAGAGACAGATACAGCAGGTCCAGGAGTTCAATGTCTTAAAGAAACAGTACATATAAATCCTCCAGTGTGTATTACATATACAAGTCATGATTTAAAAGAAATTCAACTTCATAGTTTAATGTCTTGAAATTGGGCCTCTGTCTCTTTAAGAAGCTGCTACTCTTTCTGACACTTTGCCTTCAGAAAGTCATCACAACAATGTTTCTCCATGATGCCGTTTGCAACAGGACTGACTGGAAACTGCAGCTCAGAGGCGGAGCTGCGCCTCAAAAGCGGGGCTAAGTCCAGGTGTTTAGACATGGTCTCCATGGCGACCCAAATGGTTGTCACAGAGACCAAAGGATTCCTCTACATGAATGAAAAAAACAACAAGAATAAACCTACACTCCCGGTCCGTAACATGATGTAGAAACACTCGATTTTACATGACACCGCCCCTTTAAGAAAGGCAGCAGCAAGAACATGTTGAGGTGAAACCAACATGACTCACTGCAGACTCAAATATAACGTCAAACGCAGAAAACTAGGAACACCAATGCTAGCTAGCACTCTGCAAATCTAGCGTCAGCTCAGTGGCGCCTCCCAGGAACCTTCTGGACCCAAAGAGTCTTGGTTCTGCTGCGGCTCACCTTGTGAGTGTTGAGCAACTCGCTGACGGAGATGTAGACGATTGGTCTGTTGACGATCAGCTGCTCAGAGAACTCGTCCATGCAGAACCACTCCTCTGGTTCGGGAACGTCACAGACGCTGTGCAGGAACTTCCTGTCCAACAGAACATGAGCGGCAATCAGCAACGCCTCCCCTGACCTTTGACCCAAGGCTGCAGGCGTCTGTACCTGAACCTGCCGTGGGTCTGGGTGAGGTACTGGTTCAGGGCGTGAACGTGGTAGCCATCTCCGTGGAAGTGCTTGTTGGCGGCGGCGTGCTGCAGCATGCGGGCTATGGATCCCAGGATGTGGCGCTGCTCCAGCTGCAGGGCGGATCCGGCCGACCGGTCCACCACGTCGAAGCCATCCGGAGCCACGATGGCCGGATTCATGTAGCGATAGTACACCAGGTTTCCCACAATCTGCAGGGAGCATCCCAGTTAGAGGTTCTGCTTGGAGGAGAGAGCCAGACTGACGGGCATAGAACTAGAAATTCATCGGTGCCACATCCTGAGGATGCTTCTGGCCTTGTTCAAGCCAGACCAACCTGAGCTGAACATCCAGATTTTGTTCTGAAGGTTTGATTATTTAGTTCTGAAGAGGTTTAAATCCAAAGAGGCACAGTCATGATCCAGTCAAACTGGGAGCCACTGGGAGCATTCCAGTATGACTCACCTTGTAGAGCTCGGCCTCACTGGCCGCAGGGAACTTTGTCTTCAAGGTGTCCCGGAGAACCTTGGCTGTGTAACGTAGGCCATACCTGCCATCAACAGAGACCAGCCATCAGAAATTGTTCGATTCAAACTGTCCAGCAATCAATCAGCAAATATAAGTAACAGGATGTCAGGCTGTGGGTGGAGAGAGCAGGACGTTGGGGACCTACGGGAGTTTGTTGAGGTTGGAGGTGATGGCTTTGAGGACGCGGTCCGTCAGGTTCTTCAGGTTGATGATCGCGATGTCGATTCTTCGCTGGACTTCCGGGTGGGACAGGGCGTCCTCCGCAGAAACCTCGTAGGGTAGAGAGCTGAAGGGACAGAGCCGGTCAGGTGAGCCCCTATGTGACCTAATGACCTTGTCCTCGGTGTCTCACCTCTTGTGTCCGGTCTGGGTCTCGGTCTGGTTGATCCAGGTCTTGTAGACCTCCACCGGGTCGGTTCTGATGCTGAGGGTTTGGTCCAACAGGACATCCTGCAGCGCCGGACCCAGGGAGTCTCGCAGGGCGTTCTGACCGCGAGCCTGACGGTAAAAGTTCACCAGCATCTTGATGACTGTGGGATTCCCAGTAATCACTTCCTGCGGCTGCTCCACCTTCAGTCTGACAACACACACTGGTGTGATCTGGTGCAGAGTGACGTCACAGCCTTGAGACAGGTGCTAGATGACATCATAGGAAGTTACCTGATCTCATATCGGAGTGCTTCGGTAAAGAGCTGCAGCAGCAGGAAGGCATCTCTGCGGTCGGAGCCGTAGTTGAACAGACTGAAGACCAGCATCTCCACAAAGCAGGTGGAGCGGCTCTGCGGCATCATGAAAATCATATGGGCCAAGTAGAGGGGCTGCGTCTGGAGCAGAGCAACACGCCATTACACCTGCGGCAGGCGGAGCAGGCCGGACTCACCTGCGGCAGGCAGAGCAGGCCGGACTCACCTGCGGCAGGCAGAGCAGGCCGGACTCACCTGCAGCAGGTAGAACAGGTGCTGGTAGGCCTCCAGTTTCTCCCTGCGGTCGCGGCTCAGAGCCTTCAGCCCTTTGCTTCTCTCCATGTCCATCAGGTCCGACAGGTGCTCCTTGTTCTTCCCGGTCAGCTTCTTGCAGTGGGACACCACTTCCTGTTGGAGGCACGAGTCATAACCAGCAAAGCGGGACGGAATCAGAAAGCGGGTCGGGACCTGGAACAGCTCCCACCTGCAGCGTGGCCCGGTTCCGGACCAGCAGGCCGATCTTCAGGTCCATCAGGTCGAGGTCGGACTCCAGCTGCCGGTTAGCGCGGATGCTCCGCACCACTTCCTGCCGCAGCCGCAGAAGCTCTGCCTCCTCTCTGATGTCTTTGTCTCCAAGGTCGAGCAGGTGCAGGAACCTCCTGATCACAGACAGGGGGGGCGTGTCCGAATGCACTGGGGAGGGGGTGGAGCTAGTAAGTGATGGTCAGTGGCTCGACCAATCAGGCACTGTGAACTCGCCCAGCAGTGGGGGTTGCACCACTCGATTCTTTACTCTGCAATGACTTTTACTGAGCCAGTCGACTAGTTGCAAACACGTGACTAAACTCATTTTTACAAGAAAATGAAAGATGAACTAGGTGAGTTCATCAGAAAGCTTGAATTGTATAAAAATGTAAATAATTTACCTAAGAAAAACTGAAAATTCCAGCAAAGGCTACCGGAATAGGGGCATTGCTTAGTGCAGCGGTTAGAGACTGTAGAGCGGGAGTCTGGAGTCCGACTCCCGTCCTCGGAGTCCAGGGGGGCAGGGTTAGGGGATTGCTGTCAATCCCCTTCCTATTGGATTGCTGTCAAAGACAACTAGTGCCGAAAAAAATGTAATAAAAGACTCCCGGAGTGATGTGGGACAATTCGTCATGATGTCGGGCTTCTGATCGGCGTCACTCTGCGTGTTGAAGCTTCTAACCTGGCAGCTTTACGCTCTTATAGAAATACTGTCTAACATCTGGAAACAAAGTCTGAGCTTCACTCTGAGGCCCTGATAGAGGCGACCTCTGAAGCAGTCTGCAAGTTGGTTCAGAGCCGCTGCTGACCAGTGGAGCGTCCTGCTGCGCATCGGGTGGAGGAGAAGCAGGACGCAGCGCTGGATCCAACTGTAACCAAACTGGATCCGATCAGAATACATTTGATTTGTGATGTTCCAAAAGCACCACTGTGGTCAGTGAGATAATTTGACTCCTAAATGTGTAGCTATCCAGAGATCATCAGTATGAGACCCGACTTTTCTCCGCTGCTCACAAAAAAAGTTTGTGATAATGTTTCTTGTTCTTTTAATTCTGCATAATAGTCTTGGTGAAAGCGGGATTTTAATCAATATTTGTCGTGAATTTAGCTGATAGAGTTCTGCGCGTACGTCATTATGACGTCACCGCGACTGGTCTACTTCGACTCGACTTTTATCATGTTGTAGTCGACCTTAAGAAATATAAAGTCGTTCAACCCCTACCCAGCAGGCGGTACTGGTGCTGGGCCCGGTTGGCCCGGAAGAACGCCTGGATCTTCACCACAGCGTCCACCTGTTGGAGGGATCACACCAT
Source organism: Alfaro cultratus (assembly GCA_903066825.1). Classification (NCBI taxonomy): domain Eukaryota; kingdom Metazoa; phylum Chordata; class Actinopteri; order Cyprinodontiformes; family Poeciliidae; genus Alfaro; species Alfaro cultratus. The sequence goes on from CAEFZX010029481.1 coordinate 16,069, forward strand.
TACCATGGAGACGGTTCTGATCCAAACCACTGGGTTTGGATCAGAACCGGAGTTAGGTATCAGGTTTGATTAGAGCCACAGAAACTCACATTCTGCCTGAAGAATCGGAGCCGGGTCAGAAATCTCCTCCTGGCGAGACCCATCCTCACCAGCGCCTGGATCTGCACAGGAGCAACCAACATAATGGCAGCATTAGCCGCAGCGGCTAACGCTGACGTCAGCGTTAGCCGCTAAAGCATCCATATTTCTAAAGAAGCTCCATGAAGCATCAGAGAAACTGGAAATTTTGCTCTAATCTGATGAAGAATCTGAAGATTAAAATCTATGATTATCTTTGATGTTGAGCTCATATTGATATTTATTCAATAATTTAGCAGCAAATGGGTTTGAATTGAAAATGTTAATTTTGTTGATATCTAGTTTGATTAAAATGTAATTCATTGATTACAGACCCTGGATTGAACTCCATTATTAATTTTAATGAAGTCTGACTGCTAATCTGAACACAATCTGTTAATCTGGACATGCAGAACTGATTCTGGTTTCCAGAACCATCAATGTTCTATGAGGTTCTGCTGGGTCGGATGTCTGGATTCCACCAGCAGGATTTCCCCAGTCAACCTGCTCAGCCTGCTGGTCTGCCGCCGTGTTTTTGTAGTAAAACATGTCAAGTTGACAGGAAATGTAAAAATATTACTGGGTAATTATATGTTACTGGAAAA
>CAEFZX010029482.1:0-18222 GCA_903066825.1 Alfaro cultratus
AATCTCACTGAGGAAGAAACTGCATTAGGTTTTCTATCACTTTATTATTTCTGCTATAACTGATGTATATTTGCATATAAAATAAGTCAATAGAGTTTAATTTACAATTTTTATGTCTTCGTGTCATGAGGTAGATCTCAGCCGGTTGGTGAGAGAAAAAGTAGATCTTGGTCTCAAAAAGTATGAGCACCCCTGATTTACAGTCTTTGCTTAATATGTTGTTAATGAAGTTCTAAACTGAGCTGCTTCCACTGATGATCCTGGAGAAGTTTCTCCAGCTGTGGTCAATTCAACTTGATTTGGAAAGGCAAGCACTTGTTTATATAAGGTCCCACAGTTGACCATGCAGGTCAAAGGTCACACACCAATATGGAGTTTACCTAAATGCACCTGAAGGACTCTCAGATTGATATAAATCATAAGAGAATTATTTGCATGTGAAAATAAAGGATTTAAAAGTATGATGTGTCCACTTTGAGATGTTACGGCTGCAGTGGGTCTCTGCCCTTTTTCCTTGTAGGGGTCTGGATACAGGCCTTGTGCAGGTGTTATGCTTTGCCCTGATTGGTGCTCTGCTGCTTTAAACACTGCCATGCATGCAGCAGACAGGGGGCTTTTCCCTCTCCCTCCTCAGAACTCCATTTGGTTTGGTTTGTATCTTATGGTTGGGTTTTGTTAGGTTTGTTTTGCATTTGCTTATTTCTGGTTAGTTATGGGTTCGGCATTAATCTATTTTGGTTTCTCACCTTTTTCAGGTTTTGTTTCTTCAGTATAATTTAATAAATTCTATTTTCATTTAATCAGAAAATCCTTGTGTGGTCTCCTTTAATGTTACCCCACCAAACAAGCCTGGTGGACATAACAGAGAAAAGGCAGTTAATACTTATGTAAATGTGATTTCTGGGTTTTCTGTTTTTATTTAATTTGCAAAGAACTAAAAAAACGTACTCGACATTGTCATTATGGGGTATTTATGTGTAGAATTTTTAGGAAATATTTGGAAAAAGGCTGGGGAAAAAAATTGTGGAAAAAGTGAAATACTGTCTGGATGCTCTGTACTTATCAGCAATTGTACTAAGGGATTTAGCTGAAGTTTTTGTGTCTATGTGCAAGCTGGTTTCTAGTGAGGCGAGATGAAGCTTCATGAAGCACCGAGGCATCCCATCCAATTGTTCACTCATGAGCCAATGCTTCATTTGCTCTACTGCGACATCAAGTGGACAATACAAAATAGGCAATGTGAAAACATGGTGTATGAATCTTATATTGAATAAACAAGTAAATGAAAAATGTTTGTGATGCTGCAAGCAATTCTTTTAATCTTAATCTGTTTATATGAAACAATGGCTGGATCAAAAAGAAAACTGGAAACAAATGGGGGAGAGAGTTATGATTAATCAAGCTACATCATTATAGAACAAAATTATATTACTTAAAAATAAAATGTTTAACTGTGCTTGGGTTTAGGTAGTTCTCTGTTTTGAAATGGTTCTGTCTGCTACAGAAAAGCAGATTAAGCAAGAAACACATCAATACATCAGATAAAGCAAGAAACCAACTTTTATCCCAACTTTCTGAAAGTTGGGATAAAATATCTTGTCACCTCCCAATGTTCCACAGGATGTGTGCTGTATCATCTTTGCATCCTAAAATGACTTGGCTGAGCTCAGCAGAGCTGATTGCACTGAAAAACCTGGTGATTCTTCCTTAAATGATTACTGAGCTCTGCCTTTCTGCAGACCTCAGTGATGCCTCAATAATACATCATTAAAGTTCATTTGGATACTTATCCTTTTAAAACACTAGAAATTAGAGGGCAATATAAGGATTTGGTTTTTGTGTATGTTTCTAGATTATTGAGTCTCTGTTGTTGCGTCTTCCCCTTGACTGTCTCCAGCTGTTCCTTATTTCCCCTTATTATCTCCTTGTGTGTTTAATTCCACCTGTGTCCCCTTGTTGTGTAAGGCGTGTCTAGTCTACCCTGCCTCTGTTTCTTTCGTGTGTTATTCTCCAGTTGCTACCAGTGTCTGAACGCCTAGCCTCACTGCTCATCTGTGGTGCCTGGAGTTTGTGTTTATCTTCATTAAAACCATCAATTTCACCATAACCTGGTTCCACCGCGTCTCATTCTCACCACAACCAACAAGCATTTCATGACACACAGGATTCACTGTGTTGGTTTTTTGACATAGGCGAAGGTTTACTGTGTGAAACTATTTGGAGATATCAAATATCAAAATATATTTTGATATCTATTTCCCTTGCCAGTCAAGGGAAAATTGGGTCCACTGGAAAAAAGACGATCCTATGAACTGCGAACGGACATGCAATAAAATCCTAAAACAAGAAAATGTGATGGGTGAAACAGCAGCGTTTTGCCATTTATTTCGATCTGCAAGCAAACTGACAAACCAGTTCCTGAATCAGTCACATAGTACAGCCCGCTTGTGAGGATTTAAACGCCACAACCTGCTCCATTACCACAAGCCTCGATATGCGCTTCATAAAAAGTCTCCTGGATTACTCAACACACGCTCCGAAGCCTCGGCACAGAAGACGAAAAATGTTTTTACTCAGCTGATTTTTATTCCTTTAAAGCTTAGAAATCAAGGGAAAAGAAGACATGTTTCCTATCTCATGTTTTAATATGACTTTTTTAATGTCTATTATAATGGACATCTCGACTAAATGAGCGTAGAATGTCTTGAAAACTTCTATGCTTTTCCAATAGATTTTCATGTAATATCTAATTCGGCATGATCTCAACCTTTTAAACTGGATGTCTGCTTCTTTATCGGTGTGCATATCTGAATAGAGAATACAGCATATAATACAAAATGTAGTTTTGACTTCAGTAATGTGACATTGAAATTTCAAATCTATTGGCATGTTATTATTTGTAGTAATGTAAACGGATTACAGAGTTACCAAACCATTGACAAAGCATCAGCTTGCTAGGTATTTTCATGTAATCTCTCATTTTTGATGAAGACCCCTGAAGCAGTTTCAGTGTGGCGCAAAGCAGAGCTGGATTTTACATGTGTTACAGTAGAGGCCTGGGTATTATGGCCTCTTGCATCTGGTGGGCACTGACTTTTCTCCCAGATTTTTGTGTGGTATAGACTGACAATTTCATCTAGCAAGACCACACCACCCATTGATCCACACCACCCATTGAGGTGTATAGCTTGAACACCTCTGGATAAGACACTTTGAAAAACTAGGACTGCTTTACTTTTCAATTTACCATCTAATTCCCGTTCTCACATGGCTTATATCTCTCGATCTACAATCAGTTCAAGAAAGTCTGGGAGTTTAAACTCCATCATTGAAAATATAAAACAACATAGAGTCATTAAAAACCACAAAATGGCTATGATATCCTCATAAATGCTTCTTTCTTTGCAAGGTAACACTGAATAATTAGGCGTTGTACAACATATACAAACTCCTGATGTCCACTGGGATGGACATTCAACTTTTTTAAAAATCATACGATTTCATGATAGAAAAAAAATTCAAAATACCTTCAAATACTATGGAAATACTTAAAATTATACTGAGAGTAATTTTTTTAGGCTGCTATGGACATACATTTATATTTTTGGTGGAAACCAGATGCCTACTCTTCCCCGTTTCTTATTTCATACACACACTTGTCTAGTCTGATGCCTGAAACTCACTAGTACCAAGTTAAGAGTCTAAACTTTATTGTTTTTGTTTAATAAGAAAACAATCTGTAAGATCCATCATGCAAATAACACATTTCTAAAAAAAAATTTATGGATTTAATCCCAGAAAAATAGCATGTCAATTCCAGTGGACGAGGGGTCTGAAGGAGTTAATAAACTTAACAATTATGGAATTCTTATGAATCTGCTCTTAAGGACTCAAGTCTGTTTAAAGAAGTGTTTCTCAAATCTGGTCCTCATGTTCTCCTGCCCTGCATGTTTTAGGTGTTTCCCTTCTGACACACCTGGATTTAGTCTGTGTGTGATTAAAGATACACTCCTTAACCCCCACAAAGAAGCGCTGAACTACAACCAGAGACAACAAAACACACATTTTCTTACACTTTCTCAAATTTCATTTTCTCATTCAATATGTTAATCACAATCCAGACAGAGGAAGAAAGAGGAATAACAACCTCATTTACCTTGCTATGCCTGCTTGTTAACATAAAATCCAAAACAGACCTTTAAATATTTTTGATTTTCAGGTCGGCTACAAGCTGAAGCAGGTTAGTTATAGTCACCAAGCAAATTGATTTGTCTGGAAAGTCACATGAGCTGTTTCCATTGAAGCTGCACAAATAGATCTGAATATTTTAAAGTTCATTAAAGTTAATCTAGTTTCCATTAATCTAGTTTCCTTTTGTCATATGTTGATGTGCCACTGGGCAAGGTACTCAACCCAAAGGTAACCTACCAATATGCATATTGGTGTTAAATGTGTGTGTTTATGAGTGTGAATAGGTGAATGTTAGCTTTTAGCTCAGTGGTGTCAAACTCCAGTCCTAAGGGCCACTGTCCTGCAGTTTTTAGATGTGCCACAGGTACAAAACACTGGAATGAATTGGCTTAATTACCTCCTTCTTGTGTAGATCAGTTCTCCAGAGCCTTGCTAATGACCTAATTATTCTATTCAGGTGTGGTGCAGCAGAGGCACATCTAAAAGTTGCAGGACAGTGGCCCTCCAGGACTGGAGATGGACATGTGCTTTAGCTGGTGTGTCTAACAATGTCAATCTTGACCTTAAAGATGTTTTAAAATACCAGGTTTTCAGGGAGCATTTTGAGCAGAAAATTGACCTCTAACCTTATTCAGGAAGTTCCTGATAATTTTGTCTTGGTTGATAGCTTCTATGTTGATTTGATGGCGGCCAATGGCAGCAATAAACTCCATTTCCTGCTCCAGCAGTGTGCACAGAGCTGCTTTCCTCGCCGCGCCGCGCAGGCTGCAGTTTATCTGCTCCTCCTCCTCATTCCTCCACTCTGAAACGCAAAAAGCACAGGCAGGAAGAGAGATCATACACATCCAGACACCTCACAGATGTTTCCTACACCCTCAGCCCCTGGTCTCAGGCCTACTCTGCAGGGCGTGGTAGAGCAAATTGAAGTCCTCTTTGGTCTGTGGGTTCATCCAGCGCCTGCGGCGCTCGCTCAGCTGCGCCTCTTTCTCCTCTTTGCACTTTCTTTCCTGGAGGTCGAACCAGGCGAGGCGGCGAGCTCGCTCTCTCCTCAGCTGCTCCACTTCCTCCTGGGCTAACCATCGCCGAATGTAGGACTGAAGGCAGATAACCTGGGAAACAAAGAATATATATATACATTCATACATTTTGTACAGCTTTTTTGGTCACTCACCCTTTAGAATGTTCTAAAATTGAACAAGATCCCATTTTAATAGAATGCATTTAGGTGGGGGTGGCAGCTTTTAAGATTTCTGTCAGGGTTCAAAGTGTTCATGGGAATATTTGAGTACATTTCCAGGGGTGATTTTTAGGGTCAGACACCTGTGTTGGGAGCAGCAGTCTGACTCCATCCCAGAGGTGGTCTTTGAGCTTAAGGTCAGGGTTTTGCACAGCACTTCTTCCACACCAAACTCACTCATTCAAGTCCTGTAGACTTCACAGGGTACAGAGTAAGGAATAAGGACTCTGCACATATAGACGAATATTTTGCTGCAGGTCCACCTGTAGATGGTTTGGGATATGGGTGACTAACATAATTATTCCTCAGGAAGCAGCTCCAGCTAAGTCAGATTGGCTGGAGAGCATCTTTGAACATCAGTTCCCAGGTTTCACCACAGATTCTCAGTTTTGTAATGAAAATGCAGCTTCTATGTTAATATTTCGATAATGTTGAACCCCCCCCCAAACAATTTTAGAATTGTAGCGTTTTTATTAAAGAAGAAACACAATTCAAATTACATGTGAATAGTCTTGTTTGTGCAAAAGTCCTTAAAAAACATGCCGCGCTATGATCCTCCTACCACTGAATGTTGTCTTCTTCATCCTTTCCGGTTGTTGATCACGTGACTCATGTTGATGCAAAAAAAATTGATTCCATAGTGGTCTTGTGAAATACACTAATGTCGAACAAGCCAAAAACCACCTCATCCTAGTGCAAAGACTTCAATAAAAAAAAGTATTTTCTGGAAATTGGGGTGTCTTCATTAAATGAATTTTTTTGTAATTACAATCTAAACAATTATATGGTCAAAGGAAACACAGCTGGTATTGGATTTCATTTGTTACTTTGACTGGCCCATTCTCATATGGGTTCATACAGTACGTTTTGATATTCCTGGCTGGATGTTCTGCTGGTTCTCCTGCTGGAAGGTCAACTTCCTCCAGTCTCTAACTGGTTTCCTCCCCGGATTCTCCTTCAGTTCCAGCCATCCTCCTATCATACCTGCTTCTCTGTCCCTGCTGAAAAATATCCTCCCCCACAGCATGATGCTTTCATGCTTTGTGGTGTGAATGTGTTAGAGCAATATGCAGTTTTTCACTTTTTGCACTTAAGTCAACAATAGTAGGAGTGTGTTTAGTGTCCCAAGCTGGACTATCTAGGGCTTGTTGCCACTCTCCCAGACCTGCACTCACAGCAGTCCTACTGAGTGGTTCTCCCACTGGAGTTGTGGATCTCTGCAGCTCCTTCACATGGTAACTTATCATAACAAAATGTTTTCATGACATAAAAAAAACAAAACAAAAAAACAGTGTCCCTCAACAAGGAAATTAGTTTTCACTCACAGCCGTTAGCCTCCTGCCATGATACTCATCAGCAGTCACATATTTCCCAGGAGTTACCAACTTGTCATTGACACAGGACACGTAGCAGCCAATGCCAGTCATCTGAGTGGACATGTCCACAGAACACTGCTGCAGCTTAGACTTCAGCTCAGCTGTCTGTTTAGGAGAAAACAAAACACAAATGAGTTTCAGAGTAAAACTCTTAATCTCTAAGAAAGAGGGTTGGGTCCAGTCAGTCTCATCCCTGCTCCAATGCCCCTGAACCACATTCCCTCATCAGCAGCTCATTCAGTTCTACAGAGGCTGACAATGCGCAGTTATTTTGATTCAGGTGTGCTTGCAAAGAGACATATCTAAAATGTTCCAGGGAAGTAGCTCTAGAGACCTGGACTTGACAGCCCTGCTCTAAGCAGTGTAGGCTATACTAACACTAATACCAATTTTTTCATTAAAAAAAAAAAAAAAATGAAAACACCCTATCTACATATTTATGGAAATGTAAAAATGTAAATAAAAATATGTACAAGTGATTTTTTTATTAATTTTGCAATACTTAATAAATTGAGAAATACAAAGAAGCAAAGGTTGAGAACAAATTCAATCTGGAGAGACTCAGACAGAGAAGAGAAAACAATTAGAAGAGTTTAATGACAAGCAGAAAGAACAGTCTTTGGCGCTCGGGCCCCGGCTGGGAACATCAATTATCGCAGCCTTGCGATAAGCTCGGATGAGCATCCCCGATGCTGATGGGAACGTCATCCCCCCGGGACCCGACATTGGTGGTGGAGGATGATGAAGAATACGGCCGGATGGCCGGGCGAGTGGAGGTGAAGGGGTGGTGGAGGGTTGAGCTCTGCTGGAAAGCGAAAGACACCATGGATGGTGGACCTTATCAGCTGGGACTTGGACCGTAACTGGACGTGACGTGTCTTGGACCAGCGTTGATTAATCAACGGCGATGAGCAGGAAGCACCGGTTGGATGATGCAGGTGGGGCTAAAAGAGTCTTCCAGTTTGAATTTGCGCCTAGGCTTCATTACTTTTAACATGTTGTATAAAACATAATACAATGGATGTATGGAGGACCAAAACTGACATAATAAAAAATAAAAGCATAAATATATATTGTTTTATGTGTCAGAAACTTTATTAGAAAATAGTGTTATAGCTCCTGAATTTATTATTTTTCTTGTGGAATTGGGTGAAATCTCATGTTCACATATCCCACAGACACTAAAATGGATTGTTTGGGCTTAAAATAACTTAAACTCAACATAATCTTCATAGATTATGAATTTTAGTTCATTACTGAACTAAAATTCAGTAATGATTGAAGGTTTGGATAATTTTTTTGGTTTCATATTACATTGAAGACTCCAACAGGACAACTAAGCAGTGGATAGAAATATGTAGTACAACGTAGAAATGAACAAATATAACATTTTGGGTTCCTTTTAATAGCAACACGGGCATTATTCAATAACCAGTTATTCCAAACTGTTAGGTTTATTGAATAATGCATGCGTTCACTTGTGGATGCCTTCATTTGAAAATCTGCAATGTGAAATATTTTAAAATACTCAGTCCTGGTCTTCAGGTTGGTCTGCCCTGCATGTTTCAGGTGTTTCTTTCTGCCGCACACCTGGCCTCAATAAATGTCTGATTGACAGGCTTCTGGATGGATGGATGAGCTAATGCTATCGTTTGTATCAGGTGTTCTGGAACAGGGCAGTATTAATGTCCTTTATAACAATATGATGTAGACAAGTTGTAAAAGCTTTCATCTTATTGTGTTATTTTCACTCTGTGTCTGAAGTTCATCACATTTCTGGCAGTTCCGTGTTTCAATAAAAGTTAAATTAGAGGATTTTAGCAGGGCCACAACACCATGCAACTTACACATGTGTGTGGTGTTTTTAAGAAAAGAGGCTGCTATGTTTGAGCACACCAGCATTTATTTTTCCTCTAATGTTTGGCTCAACTCTTCTCTGCAGAGGTCGGTATCTCTCTGCTGATGGCTACTTCTTCCTGAAGGAGATCCATCAGGAATTTTGGTGCCGTTCACAATGCAGACGGTTGTCCTCACTGCTCACCATGTCAGCCATGGCCGCCTTCTTCTGCTCCCTGAGAAGAGTATCAAATGTTGAAGTATAGTTATTATTAACAGACGTACTGTATATAACTCGAATAATGAGTAAAATTAAAGACACACACCTGTATTTGTAAGTATTGCACATATTGTCATTTTAAAAAATGTCACCCTAGTTTTTCTTCCAGGTTTCTTCTTCGGTACAATTGTTTTCTGTTTTCATGACTGTATGTAGGCAGCCATAAAATATAATATAAACCAGACAGATGTACCTGCACACTGCTCACCTTAACGGCGTCTCTGCTCAGCAGTGGTGTTGTGCAGCTGTGGATGTCAGGTTGATGGAAAGATGGCCTCCGATGCAGATCTCCTAGGCTTGCCATTCTCATTCTCTCAGCTTGAGAATGAGAATGCATTTGTCCATGTCTCTCTTCAGCTTATTTTTAAATTAGTTTTATAATGAAGTGTGCTTGTGATTTACATTATCCTAGTGTTTTAAAATGCAGAAGCATGTTTGATAGTTTTAGGCATAGGCTGGTATGATAATTCTAAATTTAAAAGACAAAAGACTATGTTAATTTACTACTAAATACTGTCAAGAAAACCCGAGATCATCCCACTTCCCCATCCTGGAGATTTTAGTTTAACATTAACAATAAATAAAGTTACCTTTAAAATTAATCACACAGGTGACATCTAGACCCAACTACTGAATTAAGCTGTACTGACCCTTGCAAAAATGTGTTACTAATAAAATACTTAGCATAAAGAAAATCTAAAAGATGTTGTGGACATTCAATTAATGAGTCACCTCAAAGTTCTTTAATGGTGATAAAATAGCTATGACCTTTGATTCTGGGGAAGAAAAAGTAGAAAATGTTTTATAGGTTGCGTTTAGCCCAAAACTATTTCAATCTGGAGAGACTCAGACAGAGAAATGGGAAACAATTAAAAAGGTTTAATGATGAACATAAAAAGAGAAACTTTGGCGCTCGGGCCCGGCCGGGGAATGTTGATGTTTATGAAGGGGCAGCCACTTCCGGTGAGCGCTCCTGCGCTGATCGGAACATCATTCCCCCCCGGGCCCGGCACTGGTGGTGGAGGTGGAGAGAGGGTCCGGCCAGGGGTCCGGTCCGCCGGGGGCGAAGGGGAGGTGGAGGGTTGAGCTCAGCTGGCGAACACGGGACGCCGCGGATGCAGGTTCTTTATCGGCTGGGATTCCTCCGGTAATTAGAAGGGGCGTGGCTTGGTCCGAGTCGATTGGTCATCAACAGAGGGCCGGCTTCTTCAATTAGCGAGAGCTGGTGCGGGTGTGAGTCTTCCAGCCTGAATTTGCGCCTTGGGCTTCATTTCAATCTGGAGAGACTCAGACAGAGAAATGGGAAACAATTAAAAAGGTTTAATGATGAACATAAAAAGAGAAACTTTGGCGCTCGGGCCCGGCCGGGGAATGTTGTTTATGAAGGGGCAGCCACTTCCGGTGAGCGCTCCTGCGCTGATCGGAACATCATTCCCCCCCAACAGAGGCGGAGGCCGGGGCCGAAGCCGGGTGGAAAGAAAAGGGGAAGGGGGTGGAGAGCTAGAAGGATGCTGCTGGATGGGGCAGCGTGACGAGAGGGAAAGGGGATGTGGATACTGCTGGGCTAGCAGCGTAGGAGGGAGGTGATGAGCTAAAAGGATGCTGCTGGACGCGGCAGTGTGACAAGAGGGAAAAAGGGATTTGGAAGCTGCGGGGCTTGCAGCGTAAGAGGGAGGTGATGAGTCAAAAGGATGCTGCTGGACGCGGCAGCGTGACCAGAGGGAAAAGGGGATTTGGGAGCTGCGGGGCTAGCAGCGTAAGAGGGAGGAAATGAGCTAGGAGGTTGCTGCTGGACGGACAGCGAGACAGAAGGGGAAGGGGATGTGGAGCTGCGGGGATAGCAGCGTAACAGGGAGGTGCTGAGCTAAGAGCGTGCTGCTGGACGGGGCAGCGTGACGAGGGGGAAAAGGGGATGTAGACGCTGCGGGACGTTCCCTTTAATTCACTAAACAGCGTAACGAGGGGGGGGGGGAGAAAAGCTAAAAGGAAATACTAAGGCAGGAAAGGGAGGAAAGCGCAGCGGGGGCGACCACCACGGGCTCGCCGTTAGCATCTGCGCAGGAAACGGAGGAGAGGAGGGTAATGAGATACAACTCATGATGAGGGTTGGGGCCGTTAGGCGGTGTCTCCTGGAGGAGCCTGGGGAAGCAAACAGCAGCGACGGGGAGGGGTAGGGAAACGAGAGAAAAGGAAGAGAGAAAAAAAAAAGAGATGAGCGCTGCGGAGCAGAGCTCGAGCTATCATTGGCCGACCATCCACCACCAGAGATTCGAATGAGGCTCACCTGGAGCAGAGGGAACGTTGCGCTGCGAGCACTGATGAACGGTCCGGGCGTATATACGCCGAGTACGCTGAAGAAGACCAACGGCCGAGCTGCTGGAGGGACGCGGAGGAAATCCCTTGGACGGCTGCGCACGTAGCCGCGCCGATTCTGAAGGAGTGGCCAGAATAATGGCTGGGGGGAAGGCCGATCGAGCCGAGGAGCTGTCTGAGGTGCTGAATAAACCAAGATGCGGTCATGGGGGTGTTTTCCGGGGTGATGAAGAGGGCTTCCGAGGCGGAACTTAGCTTATGACGGAGGAGGGCGAATTTGAACATGGCTCCGAAGGGGCAGAACAGATCGCCGGTGCGAGCGATGGCGATGGAGCATGCGCCCTTGCCTTTAGAATGCTTCAAGTTTAGGCTGTAATAATCTGAGTGGAACTTGAGGTCTGAAACCGTAATGTCTCTGGAGGGGGCGAAGTTGAGAGAGGGGGAGGTGAACTCGCTCAAGCGGAGGAGACCGTAAAAAGCCAGGAGGAAAGAACTGGAAAGTAGAGCCTTGAGATAAGGGGAATAACGACTCTGCCGGAGTGAGAGGAGGAGGCCCTTAAGGATGGGGAGAGTAATGGGCTTACGGCTGTCGGGGAGGGCCGGGCATTGATTAGCGAAACCTTTCAGCAGGAGCTTCAATACGTGAACGGAAAAGAGACTGGGCGTAGGAGGAGACCGGTGGAGTTGGTGGAAAAAGTTGATTCCGGCCAATAGGCTGCGGATATAAGAATACTTGTAGCGAAAAATGACGAAGCAATGCGTGAGAAAAGCTACTACCGAATTTAAGAGGACGGGGAAGAGGGGAATTCCGTGGGACGAACAGAATTGTTGGAACCTGCGCCAGGCGAGTATGATTTGAGCGTGGAGGGAGCTAGACCGCCCCTGACGAATCCCTTAGCGGATTGAAGCAAAGGTAAAAGCGAAGGGGGAGTTAGTTCAGAACTAAATCCTGTAGGGGGGGGACAAGGGTCGGGTGAAGGTCGGCTGAAGGGCAGAGTCGGCGAAAGACCTGGAAGTGGAAGCGGGAGAGAGCATCAGCAATAACATTAGAATGGCCCGGGACGTGCTGCGCGGACAGGATGAAATTATTAATCACGGATTGCCAGGTGATGCGGCGGAGGAAGGGCATAATAGAGCTGGAGGAAGAGCGGCCTTTGTTTATAGCTTCTACGACGGCCGCGTTATCACATAATGCTACGATGAGCTTGCGCTCCCAGAAACGCCCCCACACGCGACACGCTGCGGCTATGGGGATTATCTCGGAAAAGGCTGAGGATTCGGACTGCGGTACGGACGAGGGCCATCTTTCCGCGAACCAGGCGCCCTGAAAGTATCCTCCGAAACCTGCGGAAGCGGCCGCGTCGGTGAAGAACTGGAGGGAATCGGCGGGGATGGTGACGTCATCGTAGAAAAAAGAGATGCCGTTCCATTTGGAAAGTAATTTAGACCAGAAAGAAAGGTCGGAGCGACAGCCGGGGTCTAGAGAGACTAGGTCGTTTAATGAATGGGCCGATCTTGCTAGATCGAGCAACCTGGAGATGAAAGAGCGACCTTGGGGGATGATGCGCATAGCAAAATTGAGATGGCCGAGGAGGGACAGGAGCTCCCGTTTAGATAGGATGGGAGATGAGAGGTGAATTTCGGATCTTTCGCGGATACGGGCTAGTTTGTCGGCCGGAAGAGAAGCCTGTATTTTTTCTGAATCAAGGATGATGCCGAGGAATTCCAGCTTATGAGCGGGGCCGGAAGTTTTTTCCTCAGATACGGGGACGCCGACGAGTTCAAAAAGCTCCTTAAGCTTCGGCAGCGAGCGTGAAGGCTGGGAAGGGGGATCGATGAGGAGGAAGTCGTCAAGGAGGTGGAGAACGGAGGGGAGCCTGACAACATTAAGGAGGATCCAGCAAAGAGCCTCGGAAAGCACGTTAAAGAGGCAAGGGCTGCTTCTGCAACCGAACGTCAGCCGAACGAAGAAGAAGAATTTTTTATCCCATTTAGCACCGAGGAGGTGCCACTGGGAGGGGTGAACCGGTAAAATCTTAAACGCGTCTGTAATGTCGGCTTTGGATAACCAAGCGCCACGCCCCGCTAGTTTGATGAGCGAAATGGCGTGGTCAACCGTCGCGTAGTGAAGGGAATACGGAGGCTTGGGGATGAGGCTATTAATGCTGAGGTGGGGACCAGAGTGAGGGGCGGAAAGGTCCAGGATGAGGCGTTTCTTACCAGAATATTTCCGGGTGGCGACGCCGAGGGGATTAACGCGAAAGAAGGGGAACGGAGGGGTAGCGAGGGGGCCGATGACGTAGCCGTTAGAGATTTCCTTCCGCAGAAGCTGGGAAACTACGTTTGGTTCTTGGAGCACCGATTGGAGATTGGGCGTGACGAGGGGAGCTGCAAGGAAGTGAGGAACGCCGATATGAAAGCCCTGGGATAGGCCGGAGATCAGGAAATCAACAAAAGTGCGATCGGGGTGGGAAGACAGGAGTGAGGCCAATTCGGGAACTACAATTGGGGTGGAGAGATAACGGGACACTAATAGCGGGATCCCCGTCGATTTTTGAAGGAGAGCGACCGGCGGGGACAGACGGACTTCGGGTGAGCATCCCGGCAAAAGCTACATACGTGGAGAAAAATACAGTTGGGGTATGCGCAGACACTTTCATTGAAATTATTACAGATAGGTGTATTATCAAATACCTGGACCCTTTTTCCGCCGCGGTCGGGCTGGCCGAAGGTTTTGGGGGCGAATGGAGGTGGGACGGAGGAGGAGCCGGATTTAAAGGGGAGGGAGGGGCAAAAGGCGCTTTCATGGCCGACGGCGCCGCATTGGAAGCAGGCCACCGATTGCGTGAGCATAATGAGAGTTTCCATGTCCAGGACTGCCCAGTTAATGATTTGGCCAGAGCGAGAGAGCGCGGTGGCAGCTTTAGCAGCGAACGCCTTGTGATACTGATAAAATAGAGACTTGCCGTATCTCAAATGCAGATCAGCAATTAAGGCCAAATAAGAGTCCAGTTCCACTCTGCGGTCGGGATAAACGGAACAAATGACGTCCCTGTAGACGCTGAAAGCCGCCAGGAATTGGCCAATAGAGAGATCCCTTACCAGACGGGGATCGGAAGATTTAAGGATGGCCGAAAAGTTGTCGGATGAAGCGACGTATTTATCGACTTCGGGGGAGGGGAGAAGGATCGAAGCCAGATTGATATAATGACCCTGAAGGATCTTAGAGCGGAGCCTGGGAGAGATGTTGGCGCTTTGAGGCGTGTAGGGCGTGCCTGACAACGAGAAGAGTGGGGCGTCAAGGAAATGAGGAAGATAAGAGAGAATAGAAGGAAAACTTACCGATGGGAGGCACGGGGATGGCCGAGGCGAGGGTGAAGACGGGAGGCGGCTGGAAGGCTTGGGGAGTGTCCGGCGCGGATGTAGAAGGAGCGGTGGGCGGGAGGGAGGCGGCCGGAGGGTTGCGGAGGAGGGCTGAGAGCGAAAATATGGAGCGTTGGAGGTTGTCCATTGAATTGATGAGCGCGGAGGAGAGCAGCTGCGTCTGGTCCTGAGGTGGAGGATTTGAGGCGGAGGAAGGGCCGGGGGCTTCGAAAGTTGTGATCCGAGCTTGGGGGGGGGGCAGGAGCAAGCGGAGGAGGAGGCTCCTGAGCCCTTGGAGCCAGCTGAGCAGAGGGGGGGCGGCCTCTACGACGCTTGGCAGGAGGAACAGCGGACTTGCAGGATCTCTTCTTCCCGGAGGGAGGAAGTTGCTGAGAAGGTGGCGGGAGGGGAGCAGGGGGTGAATCCTCAGAGGGCAGGAGCGCAGCGAGGGAAGCCAGTTGGGGGGATCGAAGATCAGAAGTGAGCGTTATGCCTCTCGCAAGGAGAAGGGATGTGGGAGAGGGGGATTCCGGCCGAGAGGCCAGACGAACGCTGCGGCGAACCTGAGACGGGTTAGAGGGGTTGGGAGCCCCGAAAGAGGCGACCGGAGAATCCGGTATAAGGTCAGACTCAAAGTCGGACATCGAGGTAGGTAGTTCTTGAGCTCAGCTGGCGAACACGGGACGCCGCGGATGCAGGTTCTTTATCGGCTGGGATTCCTCCGGTAATTAGAAGGGGCGTGGCTTGGTCCGAGTCGATTGGTCATCAACAGAGGGCCGGCTTCTTCAATTAGCGAGAGCTGGTGCGGGTGTGAGTCTTCCAGCCTGAATTTGCGCCTTGGGCTTCATATGTAAAACAGCATCCTTGGGGCTCGCCCGAGACACTAAAACCAACCTGGTTCAGTAACAAGTGAGCGTTGTAATAAAGAGAAAGAGCAATCGTTAACAGGTGTGCTCTGTGAAACTAGTTGGCTGCAGGCTGCTCAGTCTGGCTAATTCACAGGGGGGAGAAGGGTGGGACATCTGGATGGAGGTCATCAGAAACCAGGCTAGTATTTCTTGAAACCAGCTTAAACAGAGTTTACTTCAGTTCTGGACAGGGTAAATCCCAGCAGATTTAGGAAACTCTATTCATCCGCTAGACTAAGAGCTGGTAGCACATTTCCCCTCTCAGAAGAGGAAGTAGAGTAGAGAAAGAGAAGGGGGGCGAAGGGGTTCGCAACTACAATACAATGGGCACTTATTTTTTTTTATGTATCTAAACCTGACCGTCAACACATGGTATAAATACAGTTATGTAAAACAACTCATTCTTCGATGCTCCATAGAGTTTCCTTTGAATATTACAGTTCCCTTATGATGGACAGAAAACCTGAATCTTGTCGCGGTTTACCACCAAAGCAGGCAGCTACGAAGGACTCATGAAGCTTCAATCAGAAGCCAATTTCAGCGGTCCAAACTATGAAAACCCCGATGGTGAACCTCTGAGTCCATGAGAGCCGGTACCTAAGCACAAGTTCTGCAGGGGGGCCCACACGAAAAATAATAAATTCAGGAGTTATAACACTAATTCCTAATAAAGTTGATGAGCTGAGAGCTCCAGAAAACCGATAGGTCCGTGTATTTTCAGGCAGTTCGTAAAACGAATTGCCTGAAAATACACGGACCAGCTCATTATTTGTTTTTTCCATTTTCGTTTTGTGCACAAAATGGGAAATCGGATAACGAGCCGAGCCACTATTTTTGTTTTTTAATTTCAAATAAAAAAACGAACTGCCTGAAAATACATAGACCCTGATAAACTGCTAGCTATCCCTGTTCTAGACAAGTCCAGTGTGACACTAACCAACCAATCAGCAGAAGCCTGATGACACCGCCCCTCATTTGCATTTAACGTTTCTTGATGATGCGACAGACTGGTGACCTGTCCAGGGTGTACCCCACCTCTCGCCCGGAACGTTAGCTGGAGATAGGCACCAGCACCTCCCGACCTCACTAGGGACAAGGGTGTAAGAAAATGGATGGATGGATGGTTTCTTGATGACAAGACATGCAACAAACTAGGAAAAGTAAAAAAAAAAAAGGAGACATTTGTACAAAGAAAAGACAACACAAAATATATACTTTACTTGATAAAAACCCATGTTTAGGGAAAATGAAAAAGAAAAAATATATACATTTCTTGACAAAAATACATGTGCAAGGAAAAGAAAAATTAATATATATTTTTTGATGACAGCAGATGTAGAAGGAAAGGAAAAACTAAATATACACATTTCTTTGCGAGAACACGTGTAAGGACAAAGAAAAACAAAATATATTTTTCTGCTATTATTTTTTATGATGTCAGTTTTGGTCCTCCATATTGATGCAGCTTGTGACGAAGATTAAATTAGGAAACTATCCATCCATCTTTCCATGTGTATCTATTGTCTGGCAATAGTAGCTTGTAGTTCTGTACGGAGAGACAGACGGTCATCATCAGCCATCAGATAGCTACTTTCAGGTTTATGCCTGGTTCTTTCACTTCCTTGTCCTTCTTGGAAGCATGCATCCTAAAACTTGATTTCATCCTGTCCTGACACACTTAAATAAAGTCTATACTGTTCCCTTTCATTAGTATTCACATACCCTGTAGTAAAAATATGCCCAAATGTCAAGTGAGTGCAAAATATAATTTAAACTGGCAGGAACTGTAGAGAAATGTTACCTATTGCTCCATTACTCACTAGCGCCTCTGCTTTCTCATAAACATTGCCTGATTTTAACCATCACTTGAACATTATGAACAGGATAAGATAGTTTCAGCTCAATGTAAACTCCTATTAAATGCATTTTGTCCAAAGTCTGTTTCCTGAGTTGGTCATGTAACAGCAGCTGAATAAATGAATGAAGAATATGTAGATTATGAATCCATCATAATGCAGCCAACTCAGTTAGTTCAGTCTATCTTATGACATAAGAAATAAACTCACAACCAAGATACTTTGCTGCAGTGTAGAGAACCAATAAACTGTTTCAAGCACAACATTCTTCATATAATTAGTAAATAAATCATATTTTGACAGCAGTTACTTTTGCTTTTATTTCTCGAAGATGAGATGTAAAGCAACAATTTCAGCTTCTAATCAAGACTTCATATAACAACAATTCAAAAAAGAAGAGGGTGGTGAAGGGGTAGAAGGCTGCGTGGTGGAGTTTATGCGCAGCTTGGCTCATTGTTTAAGCAGAGGTAACTGTGACCATGTTAAGATGCACATGGCTTTCTTTTAGAGAATTTCTGACCTCTCTCCACTATGCTCCATCGAGCTTACTGTTAGCCAACTAATGATAATTTGTTAAGTTTCTTTTTTCTTGTTTTATTTTTTTCCAATGACATCATGAAAGAAAGCTCAAGATAAACACAAAAATAAATGAATAGAAGAATAGGGTAAGCATGGTCTAAGAACCACCTGTCCTCAGAGATCCTCACAAACTTCTACCCCTGCACCATTGACAGCATCCTCACCAACTGTATTACAGTTTGGTACGGGAACTGCTCTGTCTCCAACCGGAAGGCGCTGCAGAGGGTGGTGAAAACTGCCCAGCACATCGCCGGGGCACCGCTTCCTGCCATCAAGGACATCT